>MU400647.1:53152-107397 GCA_022578965.1 Xylaria sp. FL1777 | reverse complement strand
TAAATTTTTTTATGTTTTATTTTTATTAATTTTAATTAATTATTGTTATATTATTTTTATTTTTTTTAGTTTTTTATAAACATTTTTTTTTTATTCTTAATATTTTTTTTCTATTTATTTATAGTGTTTTTTTTTTAAAAGCATACTTATTATTTTATGTTTTTGCTTTTTTTTTTTATATTTTAATTTCTATTTTATAAGCTTTACATTTATTGCATTTTTAAGCAACTTAAGCGTAAACTTAAAAAATTCCTTTTTATTTGCTTTTTTTTTTTTTTTTTAGCTTTTTTTCTAATTTTAATATACTTATTAATATTTAAACAAGCTTAATTAAACTATTATAGTACATACTTTATTAATAAAAATAGTAGTAACTATTTTTAAAAAAATAATAATTAATGCATGCTTTTAAAAAGCTTTTTTTGTTTTTTACTATATAATTAATGCAAAGTTTTTTGCAATTTTTGCTTTAATATTGCTTATATATTTTAATTTTTTTTTAATTTATAAATATATACTAAGCAAAAGCTATTGCATACATAAAATTTAATAGGCTTTATTTTGCATTATATTTTTTGCTATTCTTTATAATTTGCTTTAGTTTAATAAAATAAACAATTATTTAAACTTATTTAATTAAGTATTATTATATTACAAAAATATAAAAAGCATTTATTATTAATTTGTTTAAAATTATTTAAATATTATTATATTTGCTTTTAAGCAGCTTTTAAAGTATTTATGCTGTTAATTTAATTTTAAGTTTATAGTTTTTTGCGTTTTTAAAAATATTTTTTTTTAAAAAAAAAAGTTTATTTTTAAATATAAAACTACTAAAAGTTTTAAATGTTATTATTAAATATATTATATTATTAAGTATACAAATAAATATTAAAAAAATAAATGCTTTAAGTATATTATATATAAAAAAAGTATACTATATATAAAAAAAGCAAGTTATATATAAAAAAAGCAAGTTATATATAAAAAAAGCAAATTATATATAAAAAAAGCAAGCTATATATAAAAAAAGCTAAATATATTTAAAAAAAGCAAGCTATATATAAAAAAAGTATATTATATTTAAAAAAAGTAATATAAAATCTTAAAATATAAAAAATAATAAACTTAATTTATAATAGTTTAATAAAATAAATAATAAATAAAACTAGCTTTAATTAAGCTATATAAATATATTATTAGTAAATATAACAATATATAACTATAGTAATATAGCTATAAATTTTTGCAGATATAGCTATTTATAATTATATATATATACTTAGCTTTATATATAGCAATTAAAAAAATATTTCTTTAAAAGTAGCTATATAACATTTAAACAAGCTTAATTAAATAAAATTTAGCTTTTTATAAAATTGTGCTAATAAGTACTAAAATATACAAAGTAGTGCAATTAAAAAAGTGTAATAAAAAAAGTAAGAAGTAAGTAAATTATTAGCTGCCCAGGTATAAATAAATACCTGAGGAGTAGGTAAAAGGAGTTAGGTGAGGTTGCCTTGGTTCTGGCACACTTTTTCGCTATGGGCTACCGTAAAGGGGGGTTATGCTAGTACACTAGTTGGCCTTGCCAGATCTACCTATAGAGGTGGAGTAATACCAGGCGGGTGGGTGGGCAGAACGGCAAGACGGCACTTTTCAGAAGGATAGGTTATCCACCTGCAGGTAACCTACCGCATACATGTACTACGTATACTACATATAGGTGGTAGGTATGACCCCAACCCTGGCGATACGGATAGTGTATCACAGGAGTTGTTTCGCCCAAGTTAGTATGTCGAGACGATTTCTTTAACCGTCCGAGATTTGATTTACAATACGCACTACCTACATGGGTAGGTATGCCAGTGCAAGTACTACGGCAGTACTCAGAGACCTAGTCCGACTATACCACACTTTCACGATAAGGTTTGTGTTGTTGTTGAGGGTAAGAAAACAACAACGACAACAACAAATTCCCCCTACAACAGCTCCAATGAGTCAAGCATTCCACTACGTCCTTGGTCCGCCTCTACCTATTTTTAACCTGCCGGTTTTGCTTGGGTTTGAGGTTGCTTTTGTGTCTCATTAACTTTAAATTTGGACTTCTTAACTACGCAAGCAAGCTTATTGGCCGACATGCAGTGTTTTTAGAAGCGGATTATCCACTGTGCATCATGAGATATCTCGCCAAGGACGGGGAGATGCTAGATACTGGCACGGTACTCGCTAGGTACAGGAGGCACAGACAGATGATTGAGGGCACCTATATGTACAAAGGAGGCTTGAATCCTACCAACGCCCGCGTGTGTTGGCTGCCCACTTTTTCTCTGCCAACCTACCGATATACCTATCGTTAAGATACCTACTTAAGTAGGTATCATGAATTATAAACTTCCTCTAGATAGGCCCTACTTTGTACCCCGGTCTTGTTTCTCGACGGCGACTTCCGTTACCTGACACGTGTAGCGTAGTCGGAAAAGATGAGTGTGGTTAGCTATAAACTACCTAGATATGTTAGTAGAGGGCGTGAGCTTTCAGATTACAAGGATACCCGGTCAAGTGTTGATTTATATATCTAATACCTACATACCTACGCCAAATAGATAGTCTTCTTCTACATACAAATATTTATATGTAGTTCCATACTTATAAGCTGCCACCAAACGTGGGTGCACGAAGGCCCCTCCTGAGTGTTCAGAGAAAAGCATTGAGACAAGGGTGGGTTGAAAACCCAGGAGTGGGATACTTATATGCGTATGGTAGCAATCTTCATGATCAAATCTACCCAATAACCACGTCAGGAGGTCAACTTACTTAGGCATGATAGGCACTGCTATCAGCAACATCAAGGTTCGTTGCTTCCAGGCGATCTAAAATAGTAGTTCCAGCACTACGTCAAGCCAGCATTTCCCTAAATGGCTGGGCGTTGTATACTACGTAGTAGAATCCCCCGCTCTTACAAGGTAGGTAGCCAGTCGCGATAGTGGTGCGCATATGTAGTAAGGTGCTATATATCCAGGGAGCCTCCAATTATTATGCTACCTGGCATATTAGAAGGACTCGGCGAATTTATTGGCTCGGTGTTCTATTAAAGTCTATCCACCTGCGACCAAGCAATTTTCAGAACACGTAGACAGATGTGATGCCCAATGCATAACATCCAAGGGTACGGTTATTTTTAGAAGGCGAACGCTACTACGCCAAGGAGGAGCAAGTAGGGGTCAAGGGATATTTGCAAGGAGTCAAACAAGAAGCGATTGACATACGCAGTACATGTACGTGAGGTAGTCATTGTGAACAAGACTTTATTATTGGGTTTCCAAACGTCACAATGACCGTAGGGGTATCAGTAGAAAAGCAGGCAGCATACACAGGTTAAATAGCATCCCACTCTTCATGACAGCTGTGCCATCTTAGCCTCGAGTTCCTTAACCCATCCTTCGATCACCTTCATGTTTCCAGACATGGAAGTCTGACCGTCGCTCATTGCTTCCTCAATCTTTTCCAAGCCTTCCCTCCACTGTTTTATATCCGACGCCATTTCGCTCTGAGACTTTTCAATACGCTCAAGCGTGTCGCTGGCCGTTGCTGCATCGGCGTGTATAGCCCTCAGCGAGCGCAGTCTATCCAGCAGGGGCGGCAAGAGAGGCGTCAGACTCTCAATAGTGGGCAGAGTTCCGTATAGGGCATTGATCTTGGCGATTTGCTCTGCATCATCAGCTTCCACCGTAGAGCCGCCCGCAGAGGACAGCTCCTCTTGCGCTACCTTGGCAGCTTTTCTAGACTTCTCTAACTGCTCAGCCTCCTGTGTTAATGTGCGTACCCGGCGACTGATACTATCGAGTGACGAAGTAGATGCTTCTGATAAAGTCATGATTTGGTTCTGGAGTGTCTCGAGAGTGGGCAAAATGGCGCGAGCTAAGCCATATCCCTCTAGGTCGGGGGTCGCAGTTGAAGAGATACCGATTGCTTTCTCAAGGAGAGAAAGTCGCCAGTCGAAATCGGCAGCTTTCGCAAGAGCATGGCTTTGATCATAACTTGGCGCGTAGGTAACAGTATAAGTGGCCTTGTCCGTTGACGAAAATGACACGTCTTCTTGCGAGTTGTTGGGCTCGCGCACAGCTCTTGCAGGTCGAGCTCGTGAGCCTAATACCTTTTCAGGCTGCGTTGACAACTCCTCCAATGCTTGACTAAGAGTCACAAGGTCTGCATCGTCTGATGGCGTATCCCTAGGTTCTCCACTTTGTTTGCCGTATTCCTCTTTTGCTTCCTGAATCTCACGCTTCAAACGTGCAATCTTTTTTTCAAGTGTTTCTTCTTCTTCACCGCTCAGATCCCCAAATTCAGATGTGCCGTCTTTGAGGATTCGGTGTCTTCTGCTCGAAGCTCGGTAGGATTTACGCTTTCCGTTTACTCGATCCGAGAAATCTACGTCCCGAGCATCAACCTGGGAGGGCATAAACCGTGACCGAGCTTGGTCTATACATAGACGCGAGTGGGATATTCCAGGGCCGTCCGTGTCCCCGTCATCGTCGTCGTCAAATTCATTGTCTGATGGCGACCTGTCGATTGTTGTCTAGAAACGGGGTGTTAGCTGTATTCCGCTGGCTTAGCAGCAGCAATGGTGCTCGTAGCGGTGTTCGTACGGGAATGGTTGAGTTGTCATCGGTTAGATCTGGGGTCTCGTAGATATCGGGAGCAGAGTCCTGACTAAGATCAGTAACAGAGCAATAGGAGAGCTCTGGAGGAGCTTATAGTACCAGGTCAGGCAAGTCGGCGTATTTTCGATTGACAGCCATGGCAGGATCTTGAAGTCTTCTGTTGAATGTCTGACGTTTACCAGTGTACCTACCTAGAAGCAGGCAAAGAGGTAGCTGGTGGAGGGCCGAAGATGTGGTAAATGCAAACGTGCGTTGTCAATAGACTGATAGGTACATGAGTAGGTAGTTGTAGTAGGAGGAACCAGAGATGCTTATCGGTGCTGCTGGGTACATTGCGTAGGTATCATACAGTATACAAACTGTGCATACTGTATTCCTCTACATCTACGGGCGACAAGATGAGCCAGGGTACTGTTCCTGTACTGTGCATTAACTGTAGATACGTACAACTTAGGTAACCAGACCTCGATTTCACGCGTCGCCCGCGACGCTCGGATACCATAAGCACACATCCAGGCACCTTCCCTTATGCTGTCCATTGCCCTTTACCCTCATCTTTCCCAGGAACACCTGACCTCTAACATGAGCCATCAGCTCCTATGATTGTGAATTTTGGTCTTCCTCATCGTGCAGCCGGACTCAAACAGGTGTGAGCCTTCGGGTGTATTGATACAGAGATACAGATCTATTAGCACCATTGGCTCATTTCACTTGGATGCTCTCCTCCCAACCAATGATAGGAAGGCTACTCATGCTGGGTGTATCGGATAGTCCACTCCTCGTGCTACTAATACTAGGATCTGGGGGGTGCACAAGCATCCATGACTGGGCGTCGGTCGTTGATATTCCAGCCGAAGCTGTCAGTAGGCCTGAGTAGGAACTGGTCCAAGGGGCCCCCTCTCACACAGGTCAATGGCGAGAAGATACAGTCTAATAAGCGACAGAAAGTTGGGTCGACATCTGCCACTATGAAGGAAGACTTGGATCCCCTATATGACCCCATAACGGCGCCGCCCGAGAGCAGCGATGATGAGGCAGAGAACATCCCTTCACAACAACCTACTGAGAATGATAGCCCTGACTCAGATGAAGACTATAACAGGCGCAAGGCAGCGGATATCCGTGGTACTACTTTCGACGACAAGACACCAAAGTCTAGAGCATGTCAAGCCTATGGGGGAAAGTCGCGTGATTCTAAGTCGGATGAGCCCTCCGGCCTTGCAGGATCCAAACGATCTGCTGGAGTACACGAGTCAAAAGCGGCCAACCAGCTGGAAAGAGAACTCGAAGCTCCGCGCGACAAGAAGAAAAAGCCATCTCGAGTAACGAAATACGGTGTGCAATCGAAGAACAAAACACCAAGTTCATCACAAGCAGTGTCTTCTGCTTCAAGAGGTGCCCCTTCATCATCGACCTCACAGGACAATAGTTAGTGTTGAAGGCTCGATGAGCGTAGTCAAATGCTAATATATTAAGAAGAAAATCCTATTTCTACCATAGATTCGTTTCATCGAGTCAAGAGTATTAGCCCGATGAAATCGCAATCTCCCAGAAAAACATTCAGGACTAAAAGGCATATTTCAGACT
The DNA here is from genome assembly GCA_022578965.1 of Xylaria sp. FL1777. NCBI lineage: Eukaryota > Fungi > Ascomycota > Sordariomycetes > Xylariales > Xylariaceae > Xylaria > Xylaria sp. FL1777. Next base: position 101,146 of record MU400647.1, on the reverse strand, counting down.
TCGACGAGCCAGAGAACTCACAGCCTAGCTTCAAGAATCCTCATCTGTACCAATCATCTCCTCTTTCGACACCCAGAAAGCGCCGCAGTCCTGTGGGTCGGATTGCAGAAGACAGGAACGGAGAAGCAGCTAATCCTACGACTAAATCGTCGCGTTCTGTACGGCCCGTACAACGCAAAGGTTCAAAAAAGGGGAAACACTCTCCCAACTTTATGCCAGAAGAGACACCCCCAAGACCCGTCTTCAAGATACCAGGATTAGAAGATAATGATTCATTTGATGATAACGGCTCGCTAGATTATACAACAACCCCCATAGAATCACAAGACACTTCTTGGGATCGGTTAGAGATCGAGGAAACCAAGACCACAGCTACACCTAGATGTCCAATATGCCACCAGGAGGTTGATCATGAGCTTCTTGAAAAGTATTCGACTCACGGAAAAATGAGTGTCAAGCAGCAAACTATTTTTTGTAGATTGCACAGACAGCAATCAGCAGCGAAGGCGGGGACTGAAAAGGGCTATCCCAAAATTGACTGGGAGACTTTGGACAGCCGCTTTAATTCACACCAAGACTTCCTACAGAACATTCTTGAGGGAACTCAAGCATCACATTATCGCAAAGTCCTGAGGGAAAGGGTAGAGTCTGGAAAGAATCGAACTTTGCTAACAAATCATGACAACTTCACACCAGGCTATTACGGACCACGCGGGCTGCAGGTCATGACGCAATTTATCATGCGTACGCTGTCTGATGTGATTCGCAGACGAGCAGTAGAGGACAAACTCATCTCTGCGAGGTCTTACACCGGGTACGTTCAAACGGTGCTCGTTCCCGAGTTAGCTGTACGTCTGATTATGGAGGACATATCCGTTACCGAAGAGAGAGCTCGACAAGTCTTGGAAGAGAGTGTTGAGATTGGCGAGCTCCTTCATGAGGAAGTTCGAGATGTCGTGACGATGAATGAAATAGAAGATGACATGTCGCTAGAGATTTGATTTGGAATTGATAAGGGGTACCCATCCGGCGTTATGGGGCTGTCCACGATTTGCTGAGCTTAGGGGTCATGGAATCGTGTATAACAAGTAAGGTAATGCAGAATTCGTGCTACTCAAGGGGGGAGCATAGTTGAGATGGTATATTACAGCTTTACTGTACTTGTTTCACACTAAAGAGCAAATGTACGAATAACTACCGAGCCTATGTTCACGAAACCAGCAATATTGTCTTAGACTAGAATAGGAATTCTCATATCGTGAGCATAAGCGCAATTCAAACCACTTCGTTATCTCCAATCCTCCAGAACGTTGACTGATCCTGAGCGAAGCTTATACTATATACAACGACACAAAAGACCAACGGTTCCATCTTACAAACTATGTAATAATAATTACAAGTAGCAAAACGGCGCGTGATATATACACGAAGAAATGAAGAATACTAAATACAAAATGAAAGGCACCAGCTCCGCCTTCCAGGCGCCCTTCAGAGACGTCTAAGCGGTAACCTGGTTCAGAGCAGGGTCGCCGGCAGGCAGAGTCGAAGCTTCGAGGCGAGCGCGAGTGCGCCAGCGAACATCATGGACATTGCGCCTCTTGGCCGGCACGGGGCTCGGAGTGGCGGGGGCCGTAAAGTTAAGAGCAGTCGAGTTGAGAGGCAGCGTGCCGTTAAGCAAGGAAGCTATGGTGCATCAGTACATATCTCCTATCATGACAAAGGGGGGGACGAGATGAAGTGCTCCCAATAACCACTATGAGTCTTCACTTACAAGACGGAACCCAATCAGTATCGACATCGTCGCCCTCGAATTGCAGCGCGCTGGCGTTGCATGCGGGGGGCTGGATGATGAGGCCGCTCTGGGGGAAAGGGTCGAGGGGGCCCCAGAGGTTTCCATCGACGTCGACGCCGACGCCGCGCGTCAGCCACGGCATCTGCGAGAAGTCGTTGGCGGGCGGCGGCACGCCCGGGACGTCCTGCTCGGCCTGGACCCAGACGTTGACGGGCTGGACGTAGGTGCCGGCGAGGAAGCCGTTCTTGGTGTTGAGCGTCTTGGGGACGCCGTCGATCTCGGCCACGATGCGGTAGTCGCGCGCGTAACCCGACAGGATGTCCGCGCGGTACTCGAACTTGTTCTGCGCGTTGCCGCCGCCACGAAGTCCGAGGGCCGCCACGATGCGGTCCGTCACTGCGCCCGTACATGGGTCGATGTCCATCGCGTACAGGGCCACGGTCGTGCGCGGGTTCGAGGCATACCCGACAACCTGCGTGTTCGCTCTCGTTAGCACGCCAGAAAAACAAACATCTTGATCGAGCGTGTGTATTGCCGGTATATAATTAGAAAACGAACGCCTCTACTTACTCGGGACTCGCGCAGTTCCGTGTTGCCGTTGAAGTTGGAGATACCGAGCAGCGCGAGTTCGGTGCGTACAAAGACAAGGTCCTGTAGAGTCGTAATCTGCACGTTCTGGGCGATAATGCTAAAGGCAACGACATCGTCACCTCGCCTGATACCCGACCAGGTAATGAAGTCACCAGGCAGGAAAGGAACCATGCTAAGGGGGTCAGGGGCGGTGCTGTGTCAGCGGTTAGAAATCTCCTTTCTTTTCCTTTCCAGCTCATGGAGCCACAGGGGGGAAAGGGGGTTGTTTACAAAGTTCCCGGTCCATTGAAAGGACGGTTCGTTGACGGGCATAAAGGGTCGGTAGCATTGCGGGGGATGCACATTGGGAATCCGGAGAACGAAGTGATGCTCGGACTCTCGTCGTCCGCGGTGAAGAACGGCGCTTCTGTATACCCAACGGAGAACACTGCGTTCGGATCGTTGATACGAAGGGTAGGCCCGTTGTGGATTTTCATGCTACCGTTCGCGAAGTCGATAGACTCAATGAAACCGCTTGCCAGGCCCTCGAAAAATTCGTAGATTTGGATCTGAGCTGCCATAGGTACGCCATTGACGAAGTTGCCAACGACCTGGAAGAGAGGCGAGTATCAGTTTCCTATCTGTCTTCGGAAGGCATTGTCAAAGAACCGCGGCTGACTTACATTGGTCTCGTATCCGAGCATAGAATCTTTCTCTTGGGCAAAGTCTTTCCACGGGACATAAGCTGCGGGGAACTCGACCAGCATGTTCTTCGGAACAGTTATGTTAAAACCGCCAACAAATATGGTGCCCCCGGAGTTGAAGGTATCGTCAAAGGCGGTGGCATCTTGCAGAGCTCCCTGAACGAACAAAGGGGCATCTTGACCATAAGCTTTGGAGAACAAGTCCATGAGCCGAAGCCCCACGACAAGTATGGAGGTGAATGAATAAGGGCCAGACATGATTTCAAAGTCAGCGAAGGAATATATTAACGTGCTTCCGAATGATGAAGGCTGCAGAGTAACAACTCTTATCCAGAACACATCGAAACTTTATAAACAGATATTTGTGACGAATCCCCAAACGAGAGTATCACCGCCGCCTCCGATATCGTCTACAAGCCTAATTGTCCGCGCGGCACGTCGATGAAAATTCAGACTAAAGCGTCGTCACGGCTTGGTATTCAGAGCGTTTAGGTTTGTATTATCCCCTCACGAGTTCATAAGGCTACGGTTCTCGAAGTCGCCAAGATGTCGTATCCAAACGAACATATTTCCGAAAGGAGGAAGCTCAGTTCTAGCTACGATATAACGAGAAGCTAGATGTCTATGAAGCGTCCTCCACTTACGTGTCCAGCGCTCTAGCAAGTGTCTGGCGGGCTGCCGCTGACGCGGACATAAACTCGGAGAAGAGAGTAGCATATCGGTGCCTCGGGCTAGAATTGCTTCCCCATGAGAGAATGACCAGCTACAGACAAGTTCTCAGGAACGACCACATCTTGGCGCCGAGACAATATTCCTCCCATGATGAGGTTAGGAATGGTGTTCGTATTGGTAACGCTGATGAATGCCCGTCGTCAGCCGTGATGCTAGTGCGGAGGGTCGTATGAACTGCGTTGAAGAGCAAGGCTTGCTCCGCTTATGCATTGTACCTAGATGCCAAGCTAGGAGATTGTCCAGCCTTAAGGTCACGAGCCCTTAACATCCGTTAGAGCGCAAACGCAGACTCCTCATCATCGCTCCGGCCTGCCACCAGAGGGATACAGCTATGACTCCCGTCCCTAGACACTAGGGTAGTTTAGGCAATGAGTAGTTGAAAGGTCAAGTTCGAGCCCTTGAAGGCAAGGGGCCCGTGCTAACTTGTCGTACATGAGATGATAATCAAGCATGCTCTCTCCAAGATAGAGTGGAAGGTGGCAAAGTTCCTCGGTCATCGCGAATTCGGCTTGCCACAGTGTAATTCTATGAGCAACAAGTCGGCGTTTCCCACAGCAGTGCTAGGTCGATGCCCTTTATTAGAGGAGTTATAGGTATAGGTATAGACCGCCACTCACACTCGGTATACCACCATCGTCGGCCCTGGACGCCAGATCGGGAAGCAACAGGTTTGCTAATGAGAACACATGGAGGTCGACAATTCATCGATTGGTTTACTCACTCGACGAAGGTCCCGCTTCCTTGCATCTTCATACCCGTACTCTACAGTAGTGTCTCGGTACTCTGAGGAAGGAAATCCTAGTTACAGTGCGCGGGCTTATCCGTCTGTCTTCACACGTGAGGAAGCGCGATGTTGATCTAGGTAGCCTCTATTGCTACCATACACTCCATCTTATCTTAGGTTATTAATAAGCACTGCAAGCAGACGCTCTTGGCTCTTGGCCACGGGCAAAACTTCCTTGTCCTCCTTGCGGGGTGTGCTTGGCCACAATAGCTTGCATATCAACCCCTGACGTTGCAGTTTCGCTTCCAGCAATTGCCTACCATACGCCGTTATTACCAGGTAATGAATGTGCTGATTGTATCACGAATATGCCAGGATTACCGGTTCCTGCATACCAAAAGAACACTTTGCAAAAGAAGCGAGATCGTCTCATTAGTCGGATAGAGTATGAGTCGCGAAAATGGCGCTGATACACCTGGGTATAGCCGTATTCTCAAAATCCAGGAATAGCGACAGCCGCGGTATTACACTGAGCTTCAAGATCAGGTTCTTCTTAGACCGATTATACCCGTTGTCTCCAATCATGAAACAAATAGTTACGAGAATCACGACATTACCAGCAAGGATATAGACATCATCCTAACATCAAGCTACATCGCTTCTAATAGAGAATGCCACCCTTACGGTATCATTACAATTATCGTGTAAGCATACGGTACCTCTATAGGACAACGATAACTACTATTTACCACCCTAGGTAGGTATCCCGAGGAGACTGCACATCCTCCAAGAGTCATCGGTTTACATGCATCTCCTACCACATCTGCAGCCACACACCTTGGTAAACAGCCTTACTTAGATAGGAAGTCTTGAATGAGAGGCTTCCCAGTACACCTAATACCAGAAACGGCCACAAGAGCCGGATATTGCACCTTACCTGCGGGACGTTTCCTCTCCACCCTTCCTGCCGACCGGATCGTGCTGGTGGACAACCTACGGTATATCCTAGCTATACGGCGAGAGTCTTGGCGCAGGCACGCGAGGTTCGTTAGAATGGCTGCTTCGTAACTACATTATCTCATAGTAGAAGTACACCCGGTCAGAGTCAAACACCAACGCGTCGTGGCGTCGAACCGGCCAAATTATTGTTCCTTCTCGATAGCGATGACAAACCATGCCATGGCAGCAAGTGCACTCCGAGGCGTAGAAAGATCAATTTCCTGGACGCCGCGTTATCAATGTCCAATTTAGGTGATTTGCTTTTCGCTGCGCGGGTGCCTCACGGTCATGATCACTCCCATCAGCCTCGCCCGAGCAATCTAACGTCATGGGTGGTCGGCTGCTCGCTTAGGTATTGCCGCGGCTCTTCCAGCGTCGTGGGCTCTGCTAAGACTTCGAAGGAGACGTCGTTCAGAAGCTCAAGCTTTCGATCCAGATCGAGGCCGCGTGGAATGGGTCATTGGGCCATGCGTTGAGGCGTAAACCATTGCTAGGATGAGCCTAGGATCTGTCCTTTCAGTTACGCTCATAGGAAATTAATCATAGAACGGTGCTATCCCGATGACTCTCCGATCCCGCAAGACTTGTGCCTAGTTCTGACAATGACGACGCAATCAAACGGACATGTTCCACGATGATTGCGAGTTATTCCCAGGTCGCTGGGTTGCAGCTTTGCGTACTTAAGTGAGAACTTCGGACCATGATGAAGCAGTTTTCTTTGGATCGTCACCCCTAATCAGTTCTCCAATAGTTCTCTTCACTCATTAGCAGCTCTTCAACTTCAGGTCATTCTTTGAACCATGTTTTCGAAGCTTGCCTCTTTGGCAGTGGCATCCTGCCTCTGCACAGGGGCTATAAGCCAGCGAACTCTTGAGTATGCTATCCCACCTGAGGAGGCGCTCGCGATATCTCAGGTCGTGAATGACGATGAACCGACATTCTCTATAGCCAAGGGGAAAGAGGTTAGCCCCGAATTCCCCTTGATCTTTAGAGTTCCACTCCCAATTCCGCCCGTCAAACAACCCAAACAGTAAGTTCGGCATCTCTCCTTTTCGCCTTATATAATGATACTAAATGATTCAGAATTATTACCAACCCAGTGACTGGGAAGGATATTTTGTATTTTGAAATCGAGGAGAAGCTGTTCCAAAAGCGTAAGTAATCTAGAAGTTCTTTTATCTTACCCTTCACTTACTGTTACCTCTTACGAACGTAAAACGTATAATGGAAAGCAAATATTGATTATTCTTGTTCAGAGGTATATCCGAATCTTGGACCTGCTACTCTTGTTGGCTACGATGGGATGTCTCCAGGGCCAACATTCCTCATTCCACGGGGAACCGAGAGTGTTGTGCGCTTTGTAAACAACGCGCAAAGAGAGACTTCGGTCCATCTTCATGGCTCACCATCCCGATCCCCCTTTGACGGTTGGGCAGCCGATACCACCAATCCTGGCGAGTATAAGGACTACTATTACCCCAATTTCCAATCTGCTCGTCTGCTGTGGTATCACGATCACGCTCTAGGAATTGTAAGCGATGCTTCCCAATCGTATAATCTAGAACAAGACTAATGATGGATTCAGACTGCTGAGAATGCATATTTCGGCCTGGCGGGTGCTTATATCGTGACGGATCCCGCCGAAGATGCGCTGGGTCTTCCCTCAGGCTATGGCGAGTTTGACATCCCCCTCATTCTCAGCGCTAAATACTACAACGAAAACGGAACGCTTCAGTCGCAGCTTCAGGAGGAGACGAGTACCTGGGGCGACGTAATCCACGTCAACGGGCAGCCCTGGCCATTCCTGGATGTCCAGCCACGCAAGTACCGTTTCCGGTTTCTTGACACGGGCATCTCTCGAAACTATGGTCTATACTTCGCACGATCAACGAGTCCCGATGGCAAGCTACCTTTCCAGGTGATCGCCTCTGATTCCGGCCTCCTCGATATCCCCGTGACCGTTAATACACTAGTAAGTGGACTGACCAAAACCCTCTCCTTGAAACGACTATCCCCGAAAACGCTGACAAACTGAACAGCTGATCGCTGTCGCTGAGCGGTACGAGATCGTCTTCGACTTCACGCAATTCGCCGGCCAGCAGATCGAGCTCCGCAACCTCCCCGAAGCGGGCGGTTTCGGGGTCGACGATGACTTCGAGAACACCGACAAGGTCATGCGCTTCAACGTCGCAGCAGGCCCTGTCGACGACCCCTCGACCGTGCCGGCCCAGCTCCGCGCGGTCCCCTTCCCGCCCGAGACCGAGGGCATCGACCACCACTTCCTGTTCCACCGGCAACACGGCCAGTGGCTTATCAACGGCGTCGGGTTCGAGGACGTCGCCAACCGCGTGCTGGCCAACGTGCCCCGCGGCACGGTGGAGATCTGGGAGCTCGAGAATAAGTCCGGCGGCTGGACGCACCCGATCCACGTGCACCTGGTGGACTTCCGCGTGATCTTCCGCTCGGGCGCGGACCGCGACGTGGAGCCGTACGAGCAGCACGGCCTCAAGGACGTGGTCTGGGTGAGCAAAGGCGAGACGGTGCGGCTGGAGGCGCACTACGAGCCCTGGACCGGCCTGTACATGTTCCACTGCCACAACCTGATCCACGAGGACCACGACATGATGGCCGCCTTCAACGTCACCATGCTCAAGAACTTCGGCTACAACGAGACCACCGACTTCAGCGACCCCGAGGACGACCGCTGGGACGCCGAGCCCTTCGCCCTCGCCGACTTCCAGGCCGCCAGCGGCATCTTCACCCCCGAGGCCATCCAGGCCAAGGTCGAGCTCCTTGCTCTCCAGCAACCCTACAGCGAGCTCGACGCCGTCGAGGCTGCCCTCGATGCTTTCTGGGAGGACAAGGACATCGGCGACCCGAACGCTGCCCTTACGAAGCGCGAGCCGGTCGCCGGGCCTTGCCCGGAGACTAGCCCGATCCCTCGGTACCGTCGCTTCATGATCTAGATGAGAATTGTTTTCTACCTTGGTCTAATCTTGTCAAGGAAAAAAGCTCTTCTTTCTCGTCACACTTTCATTCAACCCTTCCTTTTTTTGGACATTCGTTCGCTTCCCAGTATATAGTTGCTACACTTCTTGTTTATACATACACTCGCTCCTTATTTATTGCGCAGATACTGTCATTATCTCTTATTTCCTGCATATCATAAAACCACTCATTCTCCACGCTCGTTCTTTGGATATAATGATGAATGGCAGAAACGCTGTCTGGAAAAGAGATTCCTCGTGTACATAGTAAATATCCAGACTTTGCAATTCACTTCATCTGAGAAAAAAAAGGGGGGGACAATCTATGTCATATGGTGACGATCGTAATACGAGGACTTACTTACAAGATGCAGCGTAACTACCTAGTTGATTACGGGTAAAATAGCATCATGCCTAGGTAGGCAGAGAACTGCACAGGTAGCTTTTTGGATGTTACTAGTCATTTGACAAGCAAACTAGCGGAACGCCTCTCCCCACCAGAAATTGTGGGATTTGACAACATATTCCAAGTGCGTAGACACAACTAGGTAGCTATCATACATACATGGAACCACAATGACGACTTGACCGGATGCCGGATCGGCTCTCGACACTAAACATAAACGCGCGCCCTTCGAATTCAGGTTTCTAGAATCGCCAATGACAGATTCCCATGTCACAGTCCCAGTCCCAGTGCCTAGCGCCAAAATACCTACTCCAAATCCACAAACAAACAAGGAGAACCATTCGAAGACAAAGGGTAGGGAATCGAACCCACCAGACAAGACAAAAGTACGGTTCTGAGTAGGGGATAGACATCCTTAGCTGTTCGTGTAGAACGACCAAAAAAGAAGTATTACTCATCACTCAAAGGAAAACATATTGTAGGTATGCTAGGTAAGTATTTAGACGATTCGCAGGGGGAAGCGGCAAAGGAAGCCCACACAGACGCCAATATCTGCAATGACCACCACAGCGTGCCATTTTCTCCTATTCGCCATTCGGCATAAGGTCTCAGCCTCAGCACGCCGGCACGCGACCAGGACAGCCCAAGACAGCCCAGCCTTCTTGACATACATTACGCATAGATCAACGCAGCATATGACCCTTCCATCGTACAACTCCCACGCCACTCCCACCACCATGAAACGTACCTAGGTAAGTATACCTACGTCCAGAACACCTCTCATCCCCGCCCCCCTCTCAGCTATGTATTCAATAACAAACTCACCAGTGCAGTAGATGTAAGTGAGTAAGTAGCTAGGTATCCAAGGCATAAGAATAGGCCAGAGAAATCTTGGCCATCTTGGCATGGTGGTAACAGGCATGGTCCAGGCCGCAACAACTTCTATGGTGTTTAGTACTATAGTTGGTTGCCTTGATTTGAGGCCGGTACGCATATGTGGATTATGTGACTGCGCAATCACGGACATACTAATATCCTTGACTTGCTCATAGGCTGAGATCGGTGACCGTAATCCATGTTTGTATAGTATCGTGCCATTATCGAGGACCGCATATATGGTGTGTGAACAAGGTAACATGGCTAACCTAGAACCGGATACAGCGGTTTGTAACCCCCCTCCCCCTGGTCTAGAATGGGTTGGGATTGTTTGCCTTGACCGAAGCCCAGCATCCCATTAGAACTTCGACCCTAAATGCGGTCGTTGATACTTATTTGCTCACTTTTTTTTTTTGAAAAAAAAGGAAAGATGCAAAGATAATGGAATTGAACGAGTTAATTCTTCTTGCTCGTGGCGCCGCGCTCATCAGCGAAATGACACGGTGCTTGTGCTGAGCAACACCTACATACAAGCATCCATAAGGTCGCCCGAATGCCTCTTTGATGTAGCCCAAAAATCAAATGCTATTTATCACAGTCCAAACGCCGTTTGGTTATGCAAACCCCTGTTTCAATCATGCCGGGGGCAATGTAATGCTGTGACCAAGTCCTAAACAGTGGTATAACCCTCTTTTTCAACACCGGTGTCCTTGATATTGGTATAATCACAACGAAGAGAAAAGTCGACCAGCCTGTCGACATGGAAGTGAGGTCATGGTAGGGTACCGTTTGCCTCTACAATGAGATTCCTGGGAATGGTGAACCCTTTGGAATGGAAATGGAACTGTCCAGGCAGTTTCCGTCGTCGTCACAAAATGTGTCTCGTAGCTATATTTGACACGGTTGACCATCTATATGGGCCTAGTAGTGATCGTATGCCCTACTGTCGGGTAAGTAAGTCCAGTCGTATTCATTTCCTACCACGACTGCTTGATGATGTGATCTTGCTGGTGCTCATAAGATCGCCTATATATTTCTGTAGAAACTTGTTATTGTTGTCGAGCTTGTCGTGTTCTTCCTTGACCGCCTCTATACGATGGAAGATCATCAGGAGAGACTCCTGTAAAGCTGTGGCATGCCTAGATAACCGTAAGCGAAACCCGGGGGCCATCATTCCTGTGGCTTGCTTACCGATGAAGCTCCTCGCGTGCCTCCCGTCCCAAATTCTCGAGATCCTCGCTTGTCCTCCGCGGGCTCATGGCGCGCACGTCATCAGCTTCGTACTCGTGTTCTACCGGACCAACTTCGCCTGAGTCTCGGGATACTATTAATGTGCCGCTACTCTTCCGCGCGAGCAAGCGCGGCCTGGTAGGAATAGGAGCATGCATCTCCTGGTGATCTAAAGAGGAGGAGGATGAAGAGTCCGATCGTTCGGAAAGGGTCGGTTTCGTTGGTTGTACTGATTCTACTGTGGTCATTGTGCTTCGTGTATTGTTGTTATAGTATAGCGACCAAGAACCCAACAACCTTCTCCAATTGTTACAAGAGTGGTTTTGGAAGCCAGTGCTACGGCTGATCGAGCACCTCGAGAACGAGGACAAAAACCGCAGTGACAACTACTTCAAGCGCTGAGATGATAGATCGGTGTATGAATTGCTATGTCCCGTCACCATAGAGCCCTTTCCCCAACCACTCAACGGACGGGTGGGGAACGGTAGCGAATCTACTCGAGGAAACGAAATTCGGTGTAGGTCCAGCAGGAGACGGAGACCACCAGTGGTGAACAATCAATGCGACGGTAGGTTAGGTTCACTTCCACAGATAGCATGCATTCGTTCGCGTCGTCTCTACAAAGAGCTGGAGACACGCGAGGAGAGATATAGCGCAGATGTTGCTATGCTCCTGGCGTCGACGAGGCGAGTGGAAGGTGGTCGTGTGGCTGGGGAGAGGGGGAGGAGAAAGAGACCAAAGAGAGAGACCAAATAGAGGCGAACAATGGTAGAGGAGCTGGCAGTGTGGTGGTAGCAAAGGAGCAGCGGATTCCGGGGCTACGACAACGAGGAGGGAAAAAAAGGTTTTAGGATTGGTCGCAAAGGGCGTCGGCCAAAGGACCAGCAGCGCAGCGCAGGCAGGCAGGCAAAGCAGGCAACTGGGAGGGGCTCGGGCGGGGACAGCTGCAAAAGTAGGTGCTGACGACCACTGGACCAGAGGACAGCTTGGGTTGAAGTGATCGCCAGTCTAAGCTCACGCGGACGAGGTACTGGGGACGTGGTAGTGGAAGGGCGAAGAGCAACAACAAGAGGCGGTGATGGGGATCGGGAGCCGGTAGGGACCGTGGTGGTAGTCAGCGTACAGTAGGCCTGGTACTGTATATATTCGCATGTACTACCAGAAGCAACGAGAATGCATGTACAAAGTACCTAGGTATGGAGTGTGTAGGGTATGGAGGTACGGTAGGTATCGTTGGAGTGTGTGGTGGTATGTATATACACTACTACTACGTATGGTGAGCAGTGAGCAGTGAGCAGTGAGTGAACAGTGAGCTTGGATGGAGTGTGGTGAAGATAGAGGTTAGGTGGTTAGGTAGGTAGTCGCCGTCCGAGAGAGCAGGCGAGGGAGAGGGAGAGAGGCTTACGATGGTACCTACTTAGGTACATACCTCTGCGTCCTCTGTGTAAGGTAGGTAGGTACCTAGGTATCTACAGCAGGAAGAGCGCTTCGGGCAGCCTGTCGCGTAGACCGGGTCAGTAATTGGCCACTGAACTTGGAACAGCGTCACTGCACTACTGCAAGCAGATTGGATGTACCTAGGTATAGTACATGTATGTAAGTGGGTGGGAGTACTGTAGCTACCTATGCATGTGCCTGCTGTAGGTACTTGTCGTGGTGCTTGGCCAACGGGAACAGAACAGTACACTACAGGTGATTGCGTGGGTAGAAACTCGCGTGGGTCCCATCATGTCGATCGGCACGAAAGGTGTTCCATGAACAGCATTGAGCAACGTTTGCCGCGTGCCGTATGCCGTCGTGTACCTAGTGTATGTACGTATGTACTAGGAGCAGATAGCAAAAGAGAAAGACACCAGGGTGCAGGGTACAAGGTGCAAGACACAGAGCAAGGGGATTGGGTACGTCACTTCGGGACTGAACACATGTACTTCACCATAGATAAGTACTTTGTCGAGTACCTACCCACGCTAACGATAAGGTACCTATGTACTCTCGAGTACTTACAGTGCAGCCGATGAGTGACCCAACAGATGCAAACGACGAGAAAACTCCGCAGTTGGGTAGGTATGATACACTGGCAGTATGCAACACCACTGTAGCTACCTAGGTATACCGCTGGTAGTGCTGCTATATGATGTTAGATACCTGGAACTCAGACATTCTGGTGGGATCGCCAACTGGTACAGTACAAAAGACACCGTAGCGTATTTAGCGTACACTATATACGTAGCAGTAATGTATGGAGATTCATAATACCTAGGTAATGATAATATTAGGCACAAAAAAGATAACTTTTCAGAGCATTATTTTCTAGGGACTACACACTACCTACTTAGGTAAGTAATTCATAGTGTATAGTACACTGTCTGTAGTACGCATACACTGTCTGAATGGTTTCGCTACTAACCTAGTACATGCCAATCTCCATGAACGGGCTAGCGGCAGGTCATTCGGTCATTTTCCCCTCCTCTCAGTGGGTAGAAATAGCGGAGTTGGGACAATGAGGAAGTCTGTTCTCCAGACACCTGCTTGTCTGGGATTGGTTAACCACGTTTTTGCAGATACCCCTTGATACCTCGTTGCTCTTTTTTATTATACTATAATACAGAAGTCACGAACTACACTATTGAAGTGTACCGGTACATGGTAGATAACTACACAGCCAAAAGAAGCACCTCTGCTTGTCTACTTGACGATCTTTGAAAGCAGTGTCTAGTTTTCTGACACGAGTCTGATGCGAGTGTCTGATGTAGGCAGTCCGCTAATTTAGCCTGTGAGAGGAACTACAAACTCAAGTATGTGCTAAGTAATATACTGTAGGTATGGACCATAATTGGAACTACCTATATTTTATGAGAATATGTGCTGATGATAATTGAGGATCTACCTCAGCATGGCCGATACTGCTCTGTCTAATTTTCTCATTTGGCCGGGAATGCATTGGATTAGGTAAAATAATGAGCTGGTTCAGCGCTAATTTTCGCGGAACAGAATGAATGTTCCCCATCGTCACAAGTGTCGATCAGTGCTTAGATCAATACTCCGTTGTAGTATATATGCGTACACATTGTACCAGCGAAGACCAATGAATGGCCTTTTCGATAAGTAAGATGGGACCCCTTGTATGGGGAATACTAGCTACGATACCACGCCAGCAGTACGCCGTAATAGACACTATCTACTGTACTCTACGCTACTTAGTGTACAACTGCTATAAATCCTGCGCAGTGTAGTGTGTGGAATGGATATCTCCATCATCTCCATCGGGTAGAGAAGTTTGGGCGCCAGCCTTCAAGGAAACCCCGTTCAGAACCCGCCTCACCCCACTAGAGCCTCTAGTTGAAAATGGCAGGGAGAGAGAAGTGATTGGTATGAGACGAGTGGATGTCTTTCCGATAGCTTGTAAGCCTATCGTGATCTTCTATCTGGACATCATATGCCTTGGCTGCCTAGAGCAGCGAGCGGGTTGAATCCAGCAACGAGATGCAGGAAGAACAACAAATAACCTCGGTGACCCTCGACCGATGACTTGACCGAGTTGGGGAAGACGAAGCACTGGACTTAACCCGGAAAGATGCCGTTGCAACGGGCTAACCTCCCCTCTTGATTGGTTGTAGCGCAAGGACATCGAGTGTAGTGTAACATCAGTGTTCGGCGAGAGACGTTGATGAACAGTGAAAGCAAGCAGCAATTAAATCGGTCCAAAAATATCACCATCTCCGGCGTTACATTAAGGCTGAAGTGAAATATACTACGCATACCTAGTAGAGGTGGCAGCGGAAGCAAATGTAATACTACCTAGCATGTCGATTGATAAGGATTAGTACACGGGTCAACTGATCCATTGCGAGCTGTTCGAGCGTTCCACGATGTTTCTGGCGCGTGATCAGTTGCAGACTTGCAGCCGGGTGGGCCATTGGTAGAAGGCTGCAGGAAGAAAAAGAAGGAGGGGACGCTCGAGCAGACCTCCGTCCTCGCCAATGCCATGAGAGATAGCGAAAGCAGGGGTTCATGTAGTTTGGGTACACGTCTGACACGAGGAAAGGGGAGGGGAAAGGACCCTGAATTTTACTTGGACTGCGGCGACGGGACTGTATGCACTTCAAGCCGGTACGCTGTGTAGTGTACATGACATGTAAAACGGCAGCATGATAAGACAGATCCTGGAGGAATAGCCGGGAATCTTGAGGCGAGCCGTGCATAATCAAAGCATGTGCCTGGCAATGGTGCACATGGCAGTTCCCGACCGAGGATCCGAGAGAAGTCGATGGCAGAGGGCCGAAGATGCCCACCGACACAATGACGACAGCACTGACGATAGCTCTGACGATAGGCAGGCAATCAGGCAATGTAATGTGTGTTTGCCTCCCGGACCCTGTCCTAGCAGTATGTATGATAGCTTGACAGTACGCAGTACTCTCCGTAGTACGCAGTATAGGCATACATACGCAGTATGAGTATGAGTAGGTAGTTAATGCATTGATGACAATGATGAGATATGACCAAGTTTCTGAGCCCTCCAATGATCTCACCTTTTGATCTGCGGAGGGCATTCCATCATGTAGAAGTTGTGGTCTTTCGTTGGCCGAGCAAAATGTTAATCAATAGCGCCGTTTTTATTTTTTTTTCTTTGGTCTTTTTTCCCCTTCCCTCTATTAGGTATAGTAGGTAGGTAGTATAGAAAATACTTACTGTTGGTAGGTATGCGTAGGCGGCCAGGTAGTGTAGGTACTTGAGTATGGTATTTAACTCCAACAATCTAAAATACCGATAGGTTACAGGAATGGAATGATGGGCAATATCACCCGACAGCTGTCGTATTGCTGTGGCCCTTTATGGGAAAGGGGACCCTGAGACCCTTAGGGTCCATCTTTTTTTTTTGTCACTTCACTATGCTCGCTGGCAGGTACACGTACTCTGAATTGTGATTGGTACACAGTACGAATTGCAATGGCCTCCAGAAACGAGTAGTTGCCTCCATACATGTACCTAGCATGCCGCCGGTACCTACCTACGTAATAGGATAGGTATTCCCCTGGATACCTAGCGGGTACCTAAGTAAGCTACCTCGGTAAGTACCCAGGTAGGCCAGGTAGTACTGTACTGTAGGTAGTCTGTAATAGGTAAAAACACATGGTATTGACCCCACCAAGAACAAAACCGGCGCCAACTAGCGCAAGCGACGGGGTGATGTCATGAGTGGTGATCTGCGCTAATCTTGTGCTACCACTTCGCCAATCACAAATTCCAGCTGCACCAGTCTTTGCCTTTGTCCATCTTCGGCTTCGTCTCCTTACTCACCGTGCTATATGAAACGCTACAGGACAGCCCTCCTTTCATCTTGTGTGTCAGCTCTCTGTCCCATCCGCCTTGCCGAGCTGGTCTGCCTCCCGTTTCGCGTGTCGATGCTCTTTTGTTCAGCCTCTCCTGTGACTATGTTCTGACCATGGTCCGTTTCATGGCGATGTCTATCCGTGTCTCCCCATCGTCTACGGCCTTCGTGTCTCATTTTCAGGGACCTCAATGACATCATGTAATACCAGCAATGTCTCTGTCGGTCCACAAATCTTAGACAGTTTGATAACCTTGACGCCGCCAGCCGATCGTGTCAGCAGCAACATGCATAATAATTATTGGCAATTGACATTACAAGTATGAGTACTGCTGACCTGCGACATCTGAGGCCTTGACCTTGCCTTGATGACCTACATTGTATAACGTCAACCCCAAGGGGGAAAAAAATTTCATCGGCCTCCAGCGAAATGTCGATCTTCTAAAGTTGCCGCAGTTTGACTGGCAAAGCCTGGCGGGCGAGCGTCCTAGGTGTAGAGGATCACAAGTGAAGTCCCGCGATTCTGTCCCGCGCACGTCGCCAAGTGGGAGTTCCCCAGTCAGCATTTCCGAAGTTATCCGCCCGACTTGCCATCCTAGGCAAATTCTCAGGAGGTCATAATATCTGGGATCGCACGAGCCGCCCTGGTTCCGCAGATGCACAATCCTAAAAATAATCGGCGCTATGAAATTCTTCTATACTACTATTCTTCTAGCTAATCATTGTTATTACTAGACCACAATAATGTCATAGCAGAGCTACGGAAAGGTGGAAATACCATCACGAACTGATGCCCGAGCGAGAGAATTCGGTGAGATGTGTCATGGGTCCAGCCACAATGACGGCATCGAGCGATACAGGGTCTTGTGGAAAAACGTGTGGGCCACCCGTTTCTGACTGGGGAAGATACCTACATGTAAGATGCAAATAGGTGGTGGCTGGTCCAGGGGACATGGTCAACAACCACTATGGCGTGGGTGGCGTTGCACCCCCTGGTCTATAATGTACGTATATCCGTTCCGGCGCCAGGACCGTTTCCTGTTTGCACTACCTATCCATCGACTTACGTGTATCCCACAATGCTTCTCCTGTCCAAGATGACCTTGTTTGCTGCTCATGGCTAATTAGGTTTATTTGACCTGATCGGCTACAATGCCTGTTTTTCCTTCCGCCGGAAAGACTCTTCATATTACTTATTACCTAGTGTAATTTTTATCAATGATATTCCGAGTGCGCGTGTGCCCTTATATGTACATACACACTAACTATCTCTATCTCAAATATGGTAAGGTTCTCTTAGTACTGCCCGGAAGTTGAATTTAATTGCCGCTTTAGGCGACATTTCTTAGCTCAATCTCACAACAGCAAGCGGTGTAAGATGAGATTGTTGTCAACCTACATCTCTCGCAAGCTAAGATAATTTTCAAAGGGTATGTGGCAAAAGAAGACAGCACGTGCACATTCAGCATTGAACCGGCTGACATCTTTAGTTCTCTCAAGCTCCTAGCTACGATTACTAAACCTAATTAGAACCATTGAACGCACTTCAGTGTTCTTGATACGTAGCGGCGCTTCGTTTTGAAATCGAGTAATCGACAATCAGCTGCGGTTACACGTCACGCCAGCGCCAACGCCTGCTGCGATTTTAAAATCTGTGAGGAATTAATTGAAGCCACGAGCTCACCCCGTCGCCCTTGTCTATTGTTGATAGAGATCGTAAACTTAGGGAATGAATATCCTAAAATGCATGCGATTCTTCCTCTTATGGGACTTTTCGGTCTAAACCCTATAAAATGAAGTATCGATCGATTTTAAATCTCTTTGCTGGATGATATCGAAAAATGTAGACCCGCGGCTGTATATCAGCAACGGATATCTTTCGATATACTGAGCTATAAGTAGAAAAAATGAACGGGAGGGTGAATTAAATATGCTAAAACAACAGATAGGGTTACAGTGCCTCATTGGAGATGAGTATTGATTATAATCCCTCAGAAGCGCTACACACTCGGATCATAGCTCACCACATTTTGATATTTTCCGGTCCTTCCCACTCCTCCTTCATCATCTTTTACATTAATAATAAATTATCAAAGCTTACCCAAAAATAGATAGAATATAGTAGACTGTTCTGCGAATGTCCACAAATACTGGAATGGGGCACCCGCCTAGCAGCAGATACATCGTGACAGCAAGCGGATACCAGTCGGCAAATTACCCCTAAGCATCGACGTTATCCAGCGTAATTTCATCGTTCGTGCATAGACCTTGTAGGGCTTAGCCCATAAATGTAAGGCGTTGAAGAGCAGCCATCGTCGAAATAGACGGTACTGAAGCTGCGAAACGGTTATGAATCTTATTAGGTAAAATTGTTCACCGTTGTGGTTGTGTATAGCTCGAGGGTATTTATCCATTATAAACGACCGGAGACCGCGGGACCGACGGATCAGATTTAGATTTAGCATCATCAAAGTAGATGACATCGGAGCTTTAAACCACCTCCGGGTGAGACAGCTACAGAACCACCCCTTCATGATCGAGGCCTCCTCACAAGGTTCGAGGGTACGGTGTGGTACACAATGGTATTGAGGTGTTGAATGCAATTGGAACTTCGTATGACCTCCCATTGAGAGCCGTTGACTTACCTTTCTGCAACTACTGCGTCTTACTAGCTCACCAAAGTCTCTTAACTCCGGCTACTATTACAGCTTGTTCTCGACAAGTAGTCTAATGATCCTCATAGGTACTTGTTACTAATTATCTAGTATAATCTAGGCTAGAACATGGCAACCGGCTTAAGCCGGCTTGATAGTTGAAGATCAATACCTACGGAATTGTAGATTGGCTCTCGTCTGGGACACTCATAAATACTGAGGTCATCATCTACAGCTGACAAGGTAGCAATCCCAAGAATTTTCCACTCGTGGAACTTAGTCAGTGAGCTGATCTGGTCAGGACACTTGAAAATCTGTCAAACCTGGTACTGGAAGACGTCGCTCATCGACGGAGTGACGTATTCAGAAGACACCAGCCCCTTAAAGTACCTAGATGTACCAGCGGTAAACACTACAACTATCCATAAAAGCGTTATACCTCAGATCAACATATTCGGGGATTACTTGGGGGCTATATACCAGGGTCTTAGCAAAGTTTCAACAACATTTCGGATGGCGATTATCATCATGCCATATGGATCCGTCTAGCAGAGCCTCACCCTGGTTAAGAAAACCGCGCACCGTAACTCGCATATCAATCGTATCATGCAGAGCCTCTCCCTACTTTAGTGTATACACACTACAGCAGGTTGAATTAGGCGGTAGATACTTGCCACTATGTGGATAGCGCCGAGTGTGTACCTACAGGAGAGGGATTGGTGTTGCACCGCTTGCTTCATCGTGTCTCCAGCGTCCTCGCAGAGCAGCTGAAGGCAACCGAGGCGATCTGCAGCACCACTTGCTCAAAACGATCGACCGGGACGCATCGTGCAACCCCGGACCGGGGGCTGGAGTGGCTGGCTGGGGGGCAGAGCTGGTTTATTAAACAGGACACAGGACAGAAAATGTCTAGCATAAGCGCACATCACACCTAGCGCAGCCCATGCCGTCCACAACGCTACACGACACTGGGTAGAGCAGAGGACAAAAGCGGCCGGGATTTCCCTTGACCCCTGTTCAGACAAACCTTGTCATGTGTGATACGGGACGGGATAACTATGACATCACGATGTCGAGCAGATCTCTTCCCCTTCGTGCTTACGCCCGCTCTTCTTCTCGCCCTTCGACGATCTTTTCCCAGGCGTATATGGTAAAACCTATATCACTGTCCGAGGGTAATCCATCGTCAAACAAACACTTCTTCTAGCACATACTCTAGTCTACGGCACGGTATCTACCGACGACATCAGGTGAGTGTGTGTTGCGTACTGACTATTCGGCCGTGTTTGCCCAGTCCTAGACCCCGTGCTGTGCATACTTACACATCTTTTTCCCCCGTTGATCGTCATCAAACAAACAACCCCATCTGCGAGTGCATGAAACAATCCCAAGATCCGCCAGACCTATACGTACCTACACTGCTTCCCACAGCACTGCCACGAGAGCAGGTCCCCAACAGCTCTCTATCCTAACCGCGCCTGCGTCTCCAGCCTTGGTGTTGGGAATTTCGCATATGGGTCTGTCTGTGTGTACGACCAACTCCGGCATACCGGTAGGTGCAGTGCATGCATTGCACACAAATTGATATCCGGCCCCCAAAATTACATCTAGGTATCTATCTATCTAGCTATCAATGCTGCTGATCCCTAGTCGAGTTATGATGGGATTCCCATAGGTCGCGGACACACTACCTACCTGCCTAACACTAAAGTCCCCCCACGTCAGAAAACACATCGTCAAACCCATATCCAGACATATCTCCCTCCTCCACCGCCCCGCCGAGTCTTTTTCTATGTCAGCAGGCTCAGCGGCTACTGTACGTAAGTGCAGCAATACAATACGTGTAAAGCTGGTGGTGGTCAGATCATTTTTTGGTATAGGCATCCAACCAACCAGCTCAAACAGCCAGCCAACCGACCAACCAGACAGAGGAGTGAGTGTCATCGTATTGTCATTCCCCTTACAAATCTCCCTCTCGAACAAAGAGAAATAGGCAGAGAGAAATGCCTACAGGGTAAGAGAGAGAGTAACAATACCCCAACAAAAGAAACAGCAAAGATGGGGGAGAATAAAAGAATAGAAAAAAAAAGAAAAAAAGCGCGTTTCACCGCCAATGTCAACCTCAGCAGCACGTTGATCCCATCCCCATCCCGTCTCGTCTCGTGAACTGAGTTTCCTGTAGCCAAGATGCGTCGACGGGTTGGGTTCGGCTAGCGAGCTTAGTGTACAGGGGCACTTTCTAAAATAGCCTTTCCCAGTGGCAGGGACAAATACTTCACATAAGACAAGCATCTTCCCAAATAAGCTGACCAGTGAAAACCAATAGCGTTGTCAGAAATCTAACCAACTCACTTAATATCCCACCTATCACTTCCCACCTTCCTTTAGGATGACTATCTACCTATCTATCTATGCGTATATCCCAGCCAACTGTACTTTGCACTAGGGTGGGGGGTGTGTGTGGTTCAGTATTCATTTGATGAAGGGCGTATCACTTACGAGGCTATCCTGTGTGGGGAGTATTGCTGTACAATATGAATCGATTCTGATTTGTGTATGGGTAGTCTTAAGGGTAACTATCTTGTAGCTATGGGAAAGCAGTTTATAAAACACCAGCCTGACGCCCGTGACTTTGCTCTCGAACTGACACCTCAACACCGTGCCATGCTAGAATGCAGCTCTGAACCCCTGAATGCAAACTGTGAATGATGCAACCACACAAGTGCAAAGACAAGTAGTAAGTATAGGATAAACCAACCATAAACGCCAACGTGGCCTCGCGATCAGCCTGTCTTCCTTTTGACGAGGGTAACAAAGAGATAGGATCCTATGTTCGGTGACTGTGCGTAAGCCTCCAATCTGCATGAATTAGAGACTAAAAACAAATAAACCTTGCAATGAGAGGAGAGATAATATGAACCTCTATAACCGAGACGGGCGACTTGCCCAAGGATTGAGAGGAAAAGACCACAAAGTGCCAAATGCTTTTGATGCAAACAGACCTCCAAAAGCCAGGACTTATATGCCAATTTACAAAGGAGAATCAAGATGAGCTTCTTCAATAGCCAAAGCTGTCATGCTGATGAATAGGGCATCGACCAGGATGGTTGACAAACCATGAGTCGATACATGAACGATGGAAGCGGCAGAAACATTCTAGCCGTGCCATTTCATCACCGACTTTGAACTCTTCAAGACAGATTGTGCATTCCGCATCATTGACACAGTCCTTTTCTGTTGCAATGTACGGAAACATTCTAGTTCTTCGAGTTGTTCGTGGGGGAGGTGTTCCATGATTTCCAGGCCCAGTGGCAGCCGCAACACGACTCCCTCCATAATTACTATGTGAAGTAATACAATTATTAATATGAGTTTCCCGTAGAACCTCACAGTTAGTAAGGGCTCGAGACGGTAGCTCACGATGACACACAGGGCATGCATCTTCTTCAGGAATCTCCCGTTCTGGCGTTGGCGTTCTAGGTAGAGGTCGGTCCAGGCTGGAGGACCCTGAGGCCGAGGACCAAGTACCATGAGCCCTGTCAAGATACCCTGCTGGAGGGGGGTAATGGAGCCTACTACCCGACACATGACGCTGAGGCAGTTGAGGTTGAAAGTAAGTGGGATTGGGTGGGGGGTATTGGCCGGAGGTGGACGAGTAAGGGATGAAGCTAAGGTATGTTTGACCCTGCCCGGCATTCTATAAGAAAGTATGTTAATAGTCGTTGTTGGGTGTATCAATGTCTTGGGTTGTACTGACTGTAGTTGCACTCCTGGTTCTAGTAGGATTGTAACCGTGGGATGCATGGCGTGGATGTGGTCTTGAACCGGTACTGTAGTCGCCCAATGAATTACTTGGGAGTCTCGTACGCGACGAGCGTCCATCTACGATAATAGATCGGGGGGAGCGCTGAGCCTGAGGCGGTGTCGTGTTCGGGTCAGGGACACAAGGATTGCAAAGCCGAACTCGCTCACCACCTCCAATGGTGCTGAAATCAACATGCGGTCGCTCAACTCCAGGATAAAAATGTTGTGGAGCTGGTCCGAGATCTCCGGGTGGTCGGACGATGTAGGGGTGAGGAATGGTGATGCGATGAGGGGAGCATCTATCACAGACTACTCTTCCACATTTACTACCGTAACCATTTGTTAGTCCAGAGATCATCTTTCATTGTTTCTCAAAGAGAAAAAATAGGGGTTTATAGCTCACCGGCAATGGTGCCTTCTAAGGAACATGCCGAATTGCACGTCACATATTGGGCAGTTTGTAACCTCAACATCGGGTTGCCACTTGGGTACTGTAAATTCCTGAGATATGGCCGGCTGCTCTCGGTTCGGTATGAAATTCGGTGCTATCGGATTCATAGGTGACAATGACTCGGGATGTCGAGATGTTGACGGCACTTGTCCCAATAATGTATATGCTGGGAACGCGGGGTCAAGGTGGCTTGGTTCATCGGATTGAGAATCAGAACTACCCTGGCCGACACCCAAGAGTGCAGGGCCGGTCTCGGCGCTCCAATCAAATGTTTCGTTAGAAGGTAAGATATCACGCCTAGCCTGGTGATGACGTGAATCGTTTCCTCTGGCACGGTTTTGTCCCTGAGATTCAGCTCGAGAACCTGAACTTGAGGGTGCACCTGAGCTTTGATTTCGGGGTGGATTATCTCTATTTCCTGCGTCTCTAGCTTGACCAGAGGAACCTCCCTGACTTGGTGGATGCTGAGAACCTGAACCACTCGCGCCGTCTGAGCCATTTGAGCCTGAGCCATTTGGGCCGTTCGAGCCGTTTGAGCCATTCGAGCCGTTTGAGCCATTCGCGCCGTTTGAGCCATCTGGATCATCTGGATCATCTGAGCCATCTGGGTCATCTGGGTCATCTGGGTCATCTGGGTCATCTGGGTCATCTGGGTCATCTGGGTCATCTGGGTCATCTGGGTCATCTGGGTCATCTGGGCCGTTTGGGCCATTCGTTCCACTTGTGCTGCTGGAAGTCTCATCATTGGCAACCCTATTCGATTCACCAGGTGAGTTGCCGTTTGTACTGGCATCATCATCAATTTCACCACCATAGTCTTCCTCATAAAGAAGAGAAGAAGCGATGGATGCAGCTTCCTCCCAGACACCAGGTGAGCTGCCACCGTTTGTCCTGCCGCCATTTGGGGTAGCACGACTTCCAACACTGGCTGGTGTGTTTTCATGGCGAGTCGTCGGTAACTGCGGAGCGGTGTTAGACTCCGGAGTATTTTCATGACGAGTTGTCGGCAGCGGGAAGTACGGAGCGAAATCCTTAGTGTCCGTCTCCATGGCCTCGGTATCTGTATGCTCGCTATTTGCTCCGTCTCCATTTGTGGGCCGGTATGGAGCGAAACCCTTAGTACCTGTCTCCATAGCCTCAGTGTTGGCGTTCTCTCTATTTACACCGTTTCTATGCACAGGCCGGGTCGCAGGCGCATTTCTAGGCTCCTCTATTTCCATCTCAATAGAGGGCATGACCAACCGTCCGTCACGGAGATTGTCGCTGACGCCAGCGCGAGCACTATTTGCACCATCTGCACCATCATGACGAGTACCGTTAGAACGACCAGGCTCTCCCGGATGAGATGGTTGGGCGGACCCTTGGGAGGGCCCCCCTTGGTCACCGTTCCGAGGTGAGTCAGACATGCCGCAACATGGACCGAACGGTTTTGAGGATCGCGACACCGGTCATCGGAGAGCAGGTCGTGTGACAGGCTTGGGTCAACAACAACAACAACACTCGGTCGCGCGGGAGAAGGGATCGAGGATTGTAGTTTAGACTATTCGTAGTATCTATGCTCGTGCTTGTATTTGCACTAGAGAAGCCGTAGGTCGGTTAGCCGCGCCGAGCTCATCTCATCGCACAGACAGACAGGCAGGCATCCAAGATGGGTAGATGGGGGGACATTGCAAGCTTGCTGACAGCTAGAAACAGAGGACATAACCCGGCGCGATAAGATAGAAACTTTGTGCTTACTTTAATAAACTCCAAGGAGCTTGGAAAAAATATGCTGGCTTATTCAAATCTCAAGAAATCGGGTGCAAACCCGTCGAAGGGAAAGGAGAGGTGATGGGAGAAGAGAAGTTGACGTTGGCTTATCTAACGTTGCTGCACTCCACTTGCCTGGCAAGTCAGACAGTTGTGAGGGAGGTGCCGTCATTCTTCGTTCCGAGCATAAGGTTGGCTGTCTTGGGGCGCTAAATGGGTCTTATCGGTGTTATCGGCATCCTAAATCGTGCCTCGATGGTGCTACGATAGCACTACATGACGTTAAATAAAGACTCTACCTGGGGGGCGCTATATATGGCGCTAAGCCTATAATAGAAGTGTCTCTTGTCAGACAGGCATTAGTGCAAACTCAATGATATATTCACCAAAGCTACAAGTCGTAATGGTGGAAAAACACTAAGAGATCAATATAGCGGTCAACCGGATCACAGGCTTATTTTGAAGAGTTAAAGAAAGTGAAAAGTTTCATGTGTATCTTTAACTCTACACTTAGGAAGTCTATTGGAGTCTCAAAGTGTGATGTAGGTCACACATTAGATACCTAAGCAGGTATCACTACCTAGGTAAGTACTCCGTTAATTAGGTATTATCACCTTTTTTAGATCCTTTCTAATACCTCTTTTTGTTTGTGTTTTTCTCCTTCAGCAGTAGGGGATTAGGTCTAATCACTAGAACTTTAAAGTGGCAGAGACCACTTGAAGAAAATAAAGGAACAAGTTCCGCAAACCTTGCCACAGGTATATATATAATTTATTCAAGGTAATATACTCGAAGTACACAGAAACTAGGCAGAGAGAGGACTCCAACTCGATGAGATTCTCCCGCCCTCATGATCCCCAGACTAGAAAAAATCCACCGCCTTAACAAGCGCTTCGGCGAGGAGCTCGTGTATGACAAGGCCGGGATGGTACGTATCAGCCCAGATACAGCTCGTCCCATCGCTACTGACACAGGTGGCGTCCGGAGCGCCATAGGCCGTAGGGTTATTGAGCACAGTCTCGAAAGTGGCCGTAGTATCGAACAACTGGGCCGTGACATCGCCATGCGCCGATTTAAACGCAGCCAGACGCGTCGCGAGCGCCGCGTTGTACGTCTGAATGTCGGAGTGTAGAGACGCCACTCTGGCCGCGTCCTGGTATATAATAGCAGGCGCGCGATCAAATGCTACGAGAGGGTGCGTGAGTATTATCTAGGAGAGACATTCTCGAAATAATAAGTGTGTTGGGGAACGAAACCTACGTGGAATGGTGAATAGGACGTAGTTCTTCAACCCGTCCGCATAAAGCGTGTCGAGAAGCCCGAAATACCGGTCTAGAATCGTGTCGATGGGCGCTGAGATCCCGTCCCAGAAGGGCTCCCCTACGTCGTTAATGCCGCACCAGACGGCGACCAGCACATCTGCGGCACTCTTCCATGGCGCCGCGCTGCCGGTGAGATAAGTGCTGAACAGCGTCTCGACCTGGTCGTCGAAGTTGTACTGCGCGTACGTGTCCACGATCTCCTTGTCTGTCGTCGCGCCTGTGACCGCCAGATCGTAGGCGAACACGACCGTGGTGTTCTGTTTTGCGATGGCCTGTCCCACCCAGTTAAGCCCCCCAGACGTCGTCTGTCCTGGGAAGGTCGGGTTTCCTATCGGGTTGGAAGCCGACGGCGCTGTGCTGCCCACCCACGAGTTGGTGGTGGAGTAGGAGTCCCCGCTACACTGATATGTAAGTATATATAAGAGACTTTAGAGAGAAGAGGAAAGGTTGTGTGTCTATTGGTGGCTTTTCGTTTTGCTTATGTATATGTTTTTTTACCTTCTCAAGCCAGACTTACAAAACCACCATGTATTTAGCAGCCGCTGCTTGTGCCGGAGCAAGGGAGAGAGAAGCTCCCGCAAGACGCAGGAGATGAGTCCGGAGAGACGGCATCGTAGAGTCCTTGACGCTTTGCTCAATCACTATCTATTGTCCGGAGCTGAAGGAGGGAGAGACGGTAGAAGGCTGCTGATCCAAGGAGCTGCCGAGCATTAGATGAATGCGCTTCTTTCGTAAATCCATACTATATAACCCAAAGCATAGGTCATAGCTTAGGTGTCCATCTAGGATGGACTACTCTAAAGCAGACAGCAACACGGAGTTTTTGTCGAAACATGAATCGTATTAGCTCTTGTCATTGGTGGAATCGGAATGCTGTTT
The DNA here is from genome assembly GCA_022578965.1 of Xylaria sp. FL1777. Lineage (NCBI taxonomy): Eukaryota > Fungi > Ascomycota > Sordariomycetes > Xylariales > Xylariaceae > Xylaria > Xylaria sp. FL1777. Next base: position 73,935 of record MU400647.1, on the reverse strand, counting down.
TAACTTGCATATCTCCGGCCTAGGCATTGGAAGCTCCGAAGTGGGAGGATAGTGGAACGGCATGACCGGGGTTACGAATCAACAACTATCTTCGTACGATCCGGAGGAGCGCCTGATATAACTTTTTATTATGTTACACAGCTAATACCTATGTTATATGTAAAAATTGTAGTAGCGATGTTGCCACAAGCATGAAGAAATCTAGCTGAGAAACCGGTTTCCAAGCTCGAAAATGTCTATTAATACCCAGTTGCTGTTTTTTTTTACTTCTCTGAAAGAGTGGCGGAGACCCTCATAAATGTATGACCAATTGAAAATTCGATAATATATATATATATATATGCAAGGAAGTTTAGAAATCAGAGCAGGTCGTCTTGAATGCTGACTCTCTCACTTGAATTTAAGTAGGAGACTGCTCGGACTCCCAGTGCTCTATTTCAGCGAGACGGGTTTGGGATCGTCCCGTATTATTGTCACCCTGAAGGGTATGTTACCTGTCGAGAGCTTGGCTCTGGCACATATTCCAGTAGACGCCCTTCTTCTTCAAGAGCTCGTTATGTGAGCCTTGCTCAAGGACTTTGCCCTCGCCAAGGACGAAGATGACATCCGCGTTCTGCACGGTGGCAAGACGATGGGCGACGACAACCATAGTCCGGCCATTTGCAGCGCGCTCGAATGCTGCTTGCACTAGTTTTTCGCTCTCTGAGTCGAGAGAGCTTGTCGCCTCGTCGAGTAGCAAGATGCTTGGATGCCGAATAAGCGCACGCGCAATGGCGACACGCTGCTTCTGACCACCAGACAGGGATACACCACGACTGCCAATCTCGGTATTGTAACCTTCAGGTAGCGACACGATGAACTCGTGGATACTGGCATCGCGACACACGGCATGTAACTGCTCTTCCGAAATTGAATCTGGATCGACACCAAGGAGGATATTTTCGCGTAATGTCCCTTGGAACAGCGTTGGTTCTTGCGCTACGAGCGACAGCTTCTTGCGGTATTCGTAAACATCGACCGACGAAATGTCGGTTCCATTAGCGAGAATCTGGCCACGATTCACCTCGTAAAAGCGCTCTAACAGAGAAATGATGCTCGTTTTTCCGCAACCAGAGGCGCCCACAAGTGCCGCAAACTGCCCCTTTTCGATAGTAATGTTGATCCCCTTAAAGATCGACACATTCCGTGTGGGATACCTGAAGTGGATGTCCTTAAGCTCGATTTTGACGCCACCATCGGTGTCGGGAATGTGTTCCGTCTTAGAGCTAATGTCTCTGTTGCGGGATTCACGGATGCTCAAGATGCGGTTAGCTGCGGCCATAGCTTGCGCAGCATTGGGTCCAAAACTGAATCCCTGGCCAGCTCCCTCGGCTCCTTGAATCACTGCGATATAACAAACGAAGAAGTTTACGATGCCATACTCGCGAGAAGCTAGCAAAGTACCACCGTAATAAAAGATCAAGGACTGAACCGCAAGACTCACGCTGTCGGAGAAGGCGAAAATCAGGGTTCTCCATGTTGCCTTTCGGAAAGCCTGACTCACGTGGCCAGTTAATAGGGCCTCATAGCGATTAGTAATGGTGTCTTCAAGGGTGAGAGATGAAACAGTCCGAAAAGCTCCGATTGCTTCGGCAGCAAATTGCGAAGATTCAGCGAATACGGCGTTGTTCATCTTTTCAAACTCAAGTTCGTATCTAAAGCGAAAATACCCTGCAACGAGACCGATTGGTGCTGTAACGGTTGTGGCCACCAGGGCAAGCTTCCACCCAAAGGCATAAGCAATAGCAAGAGCGCCAATCAGAGTAAAGAATCTGTATATATGCTGTCAGTGCGGCTGGAAAAATTGTGTATCAAGGAATGGACAACTACGTACGATGTGTACACTAGTGCCATATTTATTCCGAGCAGCTCTTCCAGTTGTTTTGGATCACCGCCGACCCTAGCAGTGAGAGTCCCGGACGAGTTCTCTTCTTTGTCATAGAAAGAAGTCTTTTGGTACAATATGCCCTCAAAGTATTGCTGGCGGTAGGTTGAAGATACATGCTGAGGATCTTGTAAGCTCGAGTACACATATTAATATGAGATGTACTTACATAGGCGAGATGTGTAGCCACAAAGGTGAGGACGAAGTAAGAGATGCCTACGCCGATACCCAGGATAACCCAGATCAAAGACCAGAAGTTAGCCCTAGTAGAATAGTCAGTAGAGCGTACGGGAGGCGCAAGGAAAGAGATATGTGGTTCGGAATACAGTGTCGCCAACAATGCTTATGCTCATAGCGAAAAACCACCCTAAAGTGGTCAAAACAATAGAAGAGGTGCTGGGTAACTACCAAAATAGCCCAAGTGAATGTTGAAGAGATACTTACATTGAAGTGAACAAAGCCAAGTCAGTGGCGTAGTAGAAGACGTTAATGACTTTTGCGAATAACCACGCTTGTAGGGGTGCATTGGCTGAAGATTGTTAGGCAGTTGAACTTCAAACATGACAATGGGGACCGAAGACTCACAGCCTGCAGCCGCAGCTGCAATAATAATAACAACATAGGCGGGGAAACGGCTGCGCTGTTCATATAACAGCTTACCGAAACTGCCAAACAAGCCTCGATTCTTCCAGCCTTCCGGCTGTGCCTCATCTCCAGTATCTGATATAGCTGCGCTTTTCTCTCGAGTGAGAATGGCCGCAATATCTTCCTCTTCTGGTTCTTCAGAGTCACTAGCATCAGTGGGTTCACCAAGCGACAGCTGCTGTGCGTGGACCAGTCCATAGTAGACGCCTTTGTCGTTCTGGAGGAGGGATTCGTGATTTCCCTTCTCGACGACCTTGCCCTTCTTCAGCACAACAATAGTATCAGCCTTCTTGATTGTCGATAGACGATGCGCGATAGTGATGGTGGTTCGACCTTGCGAGACGCGATCTAGTGCAGCCTGAACTATGCGCTCTCCTCGGACATCGATTGCCGATGTTGCCTCGTCGAGTATAAGGATTTTGGGCCGCTTGATAATGGCTCGAGCAATGCAGATCCGCTGGCGTTGACCTCCTGATAGTTTCATACCGTTATCGCCAACCATGGTATTGTAACCATCCGGAAGTCGATCGATGAACTCATCTGCAAATGCTTCTTTGCAAGCCTCCCTAACCAGTTCTTTCTTACGCTCTTCCGTCTCATTTTGCATACTTGAGCCTATCAGTCCATAAGCGACGTTGTTGTAGACGGTATCGTGGAAGAGAAAAGGTTCTTGTTGCACAAGACCTATTTGAGAGCGCCACCACTTCAATTGAATTTTGTCGAGTTCATATTCGCCAGTCGATATAGAACCCTTCAGCTCGATAATAGGGCCCGTAGTTTCCGGCTCGCTAGACGGCTGCTCGTCATCCGTCTCATCCGTGTCGTCCGAATTAGTCTTCTTTTTCTTGTTCTTCTTCTTTTCTTCTTTCTTTTTCTTTTGTTTATCAATTGCTTTGGCAATGATGTGTTGGTCATGGAGGGTATACCAGCGCTCAACCAATCCGACAATTGTGCTCTTTCCTGAACCCGACGGGCCAACAATGGCTGTAAGCTTCCCTGCTTCAATGGTGAGATTGAGTTGATCTAAGACCTTGACATGTGGTCGACTAGGATAGGCAAAGTCAACATCCTTGAAGACAATATCGTTGGTTGCGGACACATCGGGGTCTTTTAGCTGTCCTAGCTCAGGCCGGGGGGCGTCAATAACGACGAAGAATTCGCACGCGGCCACCGTAGCTTTCCCAATAGCGATAAGTGGTGTTGAGATTCGTTCTAGAGAAAAAACCAACATAAACACGGAAAATAGCACGACCGTAACAGTACCGACATCGTGGATGCGGCCCTCACTGTAGGACTTGGTGCCATACCAGAAAGAAAGACCAAATGTAGCAAAGATGGAGAAGAAAATTAGACCAAACTGGACGCCCAGCAATGGTGCTGTCTTCTGTCCGTGTCTCTTAGCGGCAGCGACCCAGACAGCGAAGCGTTTAGCCATTCGATCCTCGGCACCACAAGCAGTAACCATTCGAATGGACGAGAAAGTTTCGCTGGCTATGGAAGAGGATTTAGTTTCGGCCCTAGTTAGCCGACCGGTACCTTTGAGAACGAATGGGAGCACTATGCCCAGCACCAACACAATGAAGAGAAGAACAGAGCTGGTGACGAGAGCTTGGGACCAGCTGTATATGTAGGCAATGATGGTTGCAGCGATAATGGTAGCCGTATACTCAATTAGAGTACCAAGCTTCTCGGAGATACCCAACTGCAAAGTGTTTGCGGTTGTTGTTATGGTTCCCGCTGCTGAACCCGGGGGCATCGAATCAAGGACATGAATGGTTTGACCAAAGAGGCAACGCAAGTAATCGAGTCTGATGGCAGCTGACATTCGAATGCCTATCATGCGGTATGCGAACTGACTGTGTAAGTAGAATTACACGGCAAATATACGAGGGAGTCTTATACCTTGTTGAGGTAGGCTAGAGTAAATCTGGCCAAGAAAATCACAAATAAATACAACCTAGGACGATGTTCAGCACAAGATCTCGCTAACTGAAGGAGGGAGACCTACGAATTTTTATTCAGGGAGGCTTGAAATTCGCTTCGAGATAGTGTCGGTGGATCGAGAAAGTAACCATTAAACTGATTCACAAGCCTGCCTACAACGCGGATCAGCATGTATACAGAAGAAAATTCGATGAACATATTACTCACCAAATATTATATTAACCAACGGGAGACTCTGTATACATCATATTAGCTGCTGTCCAAGAGTAGTAGGCTCACAGGAATGCAACATACGACTCCTGCTCCCGCGGCTGCCACTGCGGCGAGAGCAAAGAGGGGGAGGTCCCATCCTCGAGCATATCCAAAGACTCGCTGTCCTACAGTCAGTAACCAACCACTTGGAGATTGGGAAATTTGCGTAGCACTAACGAGGTAGTCCCCGATGCCAGCTTCTCTCTCAGGGTGCAGCTTGGCATCTTGTTCAGCCTCCTCTTCTTTGGTGGTCGCACCAGCAACGGCATACACAGCTGGTTTCTGTTCCACCGTCCCGTCAGAGACTGACTTGGACAACTCAGGAGGCTCTGCCGCCCCCATGCTGCGCTGGTAGAATCAATCGAATTCTGCAGTGACCTTGCTCAGCTTATTAGAAAGCTTGTACGCTCGACGAGGCTCGACTAGCCGAGTGCCCAGGAGTGAAGTTGGACAGCCAATCAACGCATCAAAAACAGGAATAAAAGAAAGAGAATCAGTTTAGAATTCTACATAGAGGCAGTTTCGTGTCGTCGCAAATCTCATACGCCTCCTGAAGATGGCTGCCTAAAGGGGGATGGATAGTGTATTTAAACAAAAGCGCGTTACAGAAAGGCCAAGTAAGAAGAAGAGGCGTGCACAGTAGCAAGATAATTATCAATAATAAAGGACCCCAATGAATAGGTGCGATGCTCTCCGCGAGGCGTGATGAACACTCAATCCACGGAGATGTTGAACAAACATTCGTCCATACACAGTATTTTGCGACAGAGCGTTTACGAGAAATACGGCATAGTGCATCATCCTAATCTGACCCGTGGACCTTGCGCTCTTGGCGGCTTCAAGGTTGCGGCGAAGCGGGGATTTGAAGGAGTCCGGGCTCCCGGGCGGACAACCATAGGCAAAAACCACCTACCCAGAACCCGCCTTGGTATCGATGATATCGATGATAGGTATGATAGGTATGATGGGTATGATGATGATGCTGATACCTATTGCATCGCCCTTCTCAAGTCTTGGCGGCACTGAACTGGCCCCCTTTCAAGACCCCCAATTTTCATTGCCTGCCTACACTTACATACTTACCTAAGTATGCGTAGGTATGTATTAGTATGCCCAGATTATGGTAGGTAGGTTCTTACTGCATAACAGTTTGAGCTCGGTACTTAGTAACTTACAATTGCCAATTTGGGAATGGCATACTGCCGAATACGCCGTATTCACCTCCACTAGCGTCTGTAGTTCCTTTTGGCCGTTACTGTTTGCCGTTGCCTTACATACAATTAACTCTTTCCTCCTGATATTGCACTTGTCATGCATTCCAAGGCATTCCGTCAGGCTCATTTTCATCGCATTCGAAGTTGATCACCGCACGCTGCTACATCCTTATACAGTCACACTGTCTTCACAGCAAGTGTTTGCGTGCCGCCATATTGCGTCAGCCAATAAAACGCTCCCCACATTAAGAAACCGATTGACTCATGCTGATGCACCTCTACATGTCTTACCGAGTGTATGTTGGTTACGTTGGTTATGTTGGTTCTGTTGATGAGGTAAAAACTTGACGAATTGGAATTGTCATAGGGGAGTGGCACGGGACAGCATCTTCCAACCCTCCTGACAGAGTATGCTTTCTCTCCTTTTTACCAAATTCCAAAATCAATGTTTTGTAGATATTTGTTGACAAGACCTGTTTCCTTTTTCTATCCTTGACCAGCATCACAGAGCATCACGGAGCGCCAAAGTACATGTCAAACGTTATCCATCATCAACCGATCACGAACATAACTGTAACCTTTGAACGGACCCCTTCTAGCCGGTCTTACTGAACTGCGAAGTGCCCGAGTCGGGGGTTTTCGTTTCGCCTAGCGCTAGATTACCGACCCAAGCCCATGTCTATACTCGATGCGACCATGACCTTTTAACTGTATTCCAACGCATTAGTACCCAACCGCAATAACGAGACGAGGCTGTCTAACATTCTTTTGCAAACAACACGACGCTGCCATCGACTTACAACTTGTTAGGCGGTGCCGCCGAGGTCGTGGGCCATTGGTAGCCTGCAGCATCGCTAAATTTGTACCCGTACGAGGACGTGAAGTCATCTAGCACAGCCGGTCCACGAGATCCTAGGATAGAGGAATGATTAGTCGCCTGTCACCCTACGCCTTGATCCGTGAGCACTCACCGTATGGGTACTCCATGGGAACAATCTCCTTGTTGTCATCCAAGTAGTGCAGCAGAGGGGTAAATATTCTCCAGCTGGCATCAAGCTCGTCATCTCGAACAAAGTTGGAGTGGTCGCCCTTCAGAGCATCCAGAATAAGCGACTCATAAGCCTCGGGGATCTTTAAGTCCGAGAACCGTCGCCGGTATGTCAGATCAAGTTCTGTAACGACTGTCTGCATACTCAAACCTGGCAGTTTGGAGTTCATCTTGATGTAAACACTCTCGTTGGGCTGGATACGCATGACGAGCTCGTTTCGGGGGATGTCTTTAAAGATGCCGCTCGTAACGTCCTTAAATTGAATCCGAATCTCTGTCTTTTGCTCGTTGAGCGCCTTGCCAGCTTTCATGATAAAAGGTACGCCATCCCATCTTTCGTTCTTGATATAAGCAACGAGGGCACAAAATGTTGGGCAGCGTGAGTCCTTAGGAACGGTATCGTCCTCCTTGTAAGAAGGCTTACTTCCATCCAAAGATTTGCCGTATTGACCAATTATTACGTTCTTCGGTTCAATAGCAGGGATGCCGCGAAGTACGCGAACCTTCTCGTCACGAATATCCTCGGAAGAGAAAGAAATAGGGCGTTCCATAGCAAGCAACGTCAGGACCTGAAGCAAATGGTTTTGCATGACGTCACGAATAATGCCAAACTCATCGAAGTAGCCACCCCGCCCTTCTGTGCCAAAAGGTTCCTTGAAAGTAATCTGAACATTGTCGATGTGGTGTCTGTTCCAAGTAGCACCAAAGAACTCATTACCAAAACGGAGAACAAGGATATTCTTGACCATTTCCTTTCCTAGGTAGTGGTCGATACGATAAAGCTCATCTTCTTGCCAATCAGGCGCCAGGGCCTTATGTAATTCACGAGAGCTGGCCAAATCTTTACCAAATGGCTTCTCAATCTAGAATGTGCCAGGTGAACCATGAGAATCACGTTTTTAATCAGGTAGTCGGTGAAAGGAGGCTCACTTACAATCACACGAGCAATGCCGTTGCGGGGGTAGCAGCACCGCTTAAGGTGCTGTGAGACGACTGTGAAGACGCTGGGAGGAAGGGCCATGTAAAACAAGCGATGAGTCTCCGACCGGTCCTTCTCGATTTCCTCGAGGTGTTTGTTGAGCTGGAGGAAGGAGTCATCTTGGTCGTATTGTCCTGACACGTACGTGCATAATTCGCAAAAGTCGGCCAGCTGCTTCTCCAAATCCTTTGTAGGCGTCTTGATATACGACTTGACCCGCTTCAGGTATTCTTCATGGTCCATCTTTGTCCGCGCATATCCGACGATCTTGATGTCCTTGGGAAGGAATTGATTGCGGTACTCGAGGAACATTAGCTTAGCTGGCTATATACTGTCATCTTCCTTGCTTTGCGCAAGCTACAAGACTCACAAGGCCGAAGAGCGCGGGGAACTGTTCAAAGAAATCAGCATCAAAGACTCTCATGTAACCGAGATGGTAGGCAATACTAACAGTTTTCTTCTTGGCAAGATCGCCGGAGGCACCGAGGACCACGATAACCGTGTTGTCCTTTAGCTCCGCGGCACTACAGCATGGCTAGTTAGCAGAGCGACCCTCATCGACATGTCATCTGAGTGCACCGTCGTTATGTCGAGCCGTGCATCGTTCGCGTAGAGTCAAAGATCGAGGTATTTCGAAACTGGGGATGACATGGCGGGGCTGAGGCGGGGTTTATCCTTACCCTACAGATGAATCCATTGTGTCTCGTGGAATGGGCTCTCGTGCTGGGATAAAGAAAGGCAAAAAGATAGAAGAGACAGATCGAAAGCGTGAAGTGAAGAGAAGACTACTAAATAAGGACTGGTGGTTGCAGAGAAGGAGGAGGGACAGTGAAACTCGTCGGGCTGGCTGGACAGGTCGAGGTAGACAGAAACCAAAGCCAACGGAGCGGTCGGAAACAGCGACAGAAACAGCTGGAGCACCAGCAAGGGAGCTTACAGGGAGCTTGCGGGGAGCTTACTTCCCTCCTTCAGGTACCTAGGCAGGTGTGTGGCATGTAGATTGGTAGCTTTGTCACCGCTTTTATCGCTATTATCACTGTGTTGCTGGCGCCGTCCGCGGAGAAAACGCACGATAGATACAGTATGTATTTTACGTCTCACCTAAAGGCGAGGTACCACGCGGACAGGTACCTAAACTCCGCGTAACCTCGAAGGCACGAAGGCAGGACCTGGGTAACCTATCGCCGATAGGGACGAGCTGCGCGCCTGCGACGCCTGCACGCCTGCATGTCTGCACGCCATTGGAACGCCAGAGGGAATGCAGCGGGGTTGAAGTAGCTTACTCAGGTCCCGCTTCGGCTCTCTCTGCACTTCTCTGCACCTCGCTGCACCTCTCTGCACCACCTGCCTACAGCATCTACCGCATTGGGAATTCATTTCCATGAGAGACAACAACCGTGGCGGTCAAGCTCTCGATGGCAGCGTCAGGCGCCCCTGTCCTTATCAATCGCCTGACCTGCGAGTTGAAGGGATAAAAACTGGCCACCCGAAGGACGGGCGACTGAGCTAAAGCTTGCGGATCTATGCGTATATCTCTACTGCGTACGTATAGAGACAACTTACTATTTCTAGTATACCCCGAGTATGCGCCGAGGCTCTCAAGCCCGATGGCTCCTCCCACACACGGTCGACTGACAGTACCTCGACGTGAGCGGGATATGCGGTCCCCGTATGCACGTAGTGCTCGATGACAAGGAGGATCTCAACCCCTTGAGCAAGCCAGGCGTTGTAGTCACGTTCTCTCGTGCGCCAGGCGGGGTTGACAGCATAACACCGCGCCGGCTACAAGAGCAAAGTGGCCTTTCTTTCAAATAAATGATGACTGAACAGCAGCCTTGCGCGTAATTTGAAATTCTGGCATAAAATGTCATGCAGCGATGAGTGATTCCTCCAGTACGGTCTTGGTTTAACGGTTGCGTCTGTTTGTCCGGCTCTGCTTGGTAATGAATCTTGGTACTACTACGCACCGGCATGGAGGAGGACTGTTGGTTGTGGATTTTGTCTGTGTACATGAGATTACGTTTACTAAACAATCAGAGCCCGATCGCAATCCCCCCAGGTCTTTATGTTGCTAGTGCTACCGCATCGAAACCTTATAGTCGGCAGAGGGTCGCCTAAGCCTCCATCTACATAGACAACAACAAAGTCCTTGCCAGTACCTAGGTATATCAGTCGTCGCAAAGGCGGAGTTTTTAGAATCCGAAAAAGAATTTCCTCTCTTCCTTGTTACGGCGCAAAGCGCATTGGCCCGCACGGTCGACATAGTCAACGCAGGTCAAGTCCCTTACTTAGTATACTAAATAGTGCTTTCGGAGATAAGATCTATTAAAATAGGTTGTGGTGTACTAATCTCTTTGGCAGCCGACTGACTTACCTCCGTGACATTGAAAATGGAAGGTAGCCAGGGGTTTACGTGACTATCCTGTAACTCAATAGGTGTATAAACGCTCCATTACCTTCCACTTATAATAAATGTCACGAAGGCAAGTCTACCGCCAAAGGGATAGTATAGATAGGCTAAATACTGGTAGTCTCTATATGTTCATTGAGAATTTAAATCACCAATTACCTTACCTACAGTACATGTGTGATGACAGCTGCAATTGAGGGATCGAAGTGTATGAGCGTAATTCTGATGAGAACATGACTTAGTGTGGGGGAAAGCACGGGTCAACAGAACCCCTCGGCTCAGCCACGGCTGTGGCTCACCTTATCTTATCTGGACGCTCACACACAAAACAGCCCCAATGGAATAATTTTCTCCATTGTGAATTATTAGTGGCGCAGGGCTCGCTAAACCCACGCAACCAGGCCTCCTTCGTCAATCCGCTTCTGTCAGTCAACCTTCGAGGTTCGGACATCACGACGACTACTAACCTCCGCAGCGCACGCAGTCCCTTTCCCAAGGATACCAGAGCGCCAGAACAGCCACAGTCAAAATGCCTTCTGAAGCAGGTCACCGATGTAAGACTCTCCTTGTCGCCATCTGTCTCAATCACATACCATTCCCTCGCGAAGAGATGGAGACGTAATACCTGCTCGAATCTTGCCTGACCCCATCGGTCGTGGCCATCGGTGCTGATTGGACTTTGCTAACTCGCTGTCTAGTATATGTCAAGTAAGAAAACCTCGAGCCCCATCACCACGACCCGACTCGACGAAACGAGTTGCACCGCCATATGCGATGCAATCCACCACAGCTAGAGATATGCCACCACTGGGAGACCACGATTACTAACTACAGTTGCGCTGTAGGGGTCGTCACCTTTCATATGTCAGGAACAAGCACACGAGTATGCATACCATCAATCTCTTCAACTTGCCCCGACGTCACTTGCTTGGAGTAGCGCGTGGCGCTAACGAAGACATATAGCCCATCCCAAGACCAGCTTGATCAAAATCGAGGGTGTCGATGACCCTAAGGCTGCCAAGTAGGTTATCAAGGAAGCAAACATGTTGTTCGCAGATTGTCTAATAGTTTCAAAGCTTCTACCTTGGCAAGCGCATCGCATACGTCTACAAGGGACAGAAGGAGATCCGTGGCACCAAGATTCGAGTCATCTGGTGAGTATTGAATCTCTAAGAATTCAAGCCCTGTATATGATGCTAACTAGATGTTAGGGGCAAAGTGACTCGCCCTCACGGTTAGTCGGAGATATGAGCATGTCAATGATGCGGTTTACTAACCTTCCTGATATTTAGGCAACTCCGGTGTCGTCCGAGCCAAATTCTCTACACCCCTTCCTACCCGTTCGTTCGGTGCCTCTGTTCGCATTATGCTGTACCCCTCTTCGATATAGATGGAGGTACTAGGCTGGAGTTGGGAGTATGATCGGTTCATCGGGTTTGGCATTGGCTGCATCAGGGTTAGGCGAGGTTTCCGGCTTAGGCCTTGTTACTAGGCATCACCCAAAATCAGAATGAAATACCAACAACGATGGACCGGCGAATCCCTCGCGTGAGCAACGCTTTGTTACAGCAGTAATGGACTCGATGGCGACAGAGTGATATAGTGCTTTGGCTACGCTGGTTGTAGGGCTGTACACGGCTCGGTCACGTACTCATTTCGGATCGGTTTGGCGATTTCACTCATTGGAATGAGCCCTACCATGGGAAGAAAATGATGCTACATGAGTTAATACGAGCCTCAGCTTGCTTCGATACCAATTACGCCCTCGTCGATGCTCTACGATGGAATTTCCCAATCCTCTACTGAGTTTCCGGTATCTACTTATCAGTAATTTTTGCTAGATTCAAGGTGCCCTTCTGGAATGTGTCAAGACGTTGTTTTGCATGGTTGTGCGAACTCTACGCATTACTTATGGTTTATTTTATCGATGTCTCGACGCGTGTACAGAGGAACCAGTCTCTTGACTTAGGTACCTGAGCCTCCTGGTCACATTCCTACATTCCTAGATCCGTCACATAGTCAATGAGGACATACTTGGTACTCTAATGCATTTTTATTAATGTTATCGGCGGGTGGCTGAACGGCCGAGTTCGTGATAATAATAAGTAAGGGACTTAGATCACTTGTATACTCATTGCGGTTACAAGTGCAATATAATGGAGATGGAAGACTTGACTGTAAATGGTCTGCCTATTTTTGGGTTATTTCGTACACGAACGGATTAATTAGGCTGATATTACCGCCCCCGGAGCAATCCTCTTTAAACGGATCCGCTAAGCCAACGAGAGTGATCAAGAGGTAGTCATAGTTAACGGCATTCCTATTGACTGTCGCTAGTAGCCTGGTAAGCTATCAAAAGGTGCAAAGGTATGAAGCTGTGAATTAGATCCATCGATCTAGTATTTCCTGTTGGTCTTGGAGGAAAAGGCCCATTTTGCCGCCCTTCGCGCAACTAACCATAACTCAATATATTGGGAAGTATGAGACATAACCAAGACATTACTTGCTTCCGTTCTCCTTACCTGCCAGAAGCCGACTGCTGGTAGCTATACACGCCCAGAAATGGAAGAACTGCTCCTCTTTGTGTGCATCTCCTTACTCCTTCCCTTTACTCAAAAGGATGTAGTGGGGAGGGCGCTCTAAATATAAAACATACCCTATTCGTATTTGTTTACAAAGACAGCCCTACGGTCTGCAGGAACTCGGCGGCTACCTTTTAGTTGGGATGACTGACCGGGTGCTTCTATGAACTTTGGCAAAGTTTATGTATACGGTAGGTTTAAGTGAGCAAGGGGAAAGTTAGTATAAAACTCACCTTGGCACGCTCGTTCGATCAAGTCCCTGGTCAACACGGAATGATTGGACGCGAGGACCCCGCGCTCAAAACTCAATATAAAGCCAGAGCGTAGAGTAGGAGCTGAGAATTCCTGAGGGCAGAGGCCTATTTACATGAAGCATAAGTTGAATTGCAGGAGTTCCAGAGGCTGTATTAATTAGAAAGGAATGCATGCAATCCTCCCTGCTCCCTGACGAGGCTTGTCTTGTCTTAGCCTGTGTAATGCTGCGATGGCAACCCGTCGGAAGCTGCTTGCTTATCGTGCCGGCATGTTCGCGTCGGGATTACCCGCTGCTTTGTCTCATCGGCAGGCAGGCGGGCGGGCGGGCGTGGGAGGTTCGCGATGCCGCCGCATACTTAATGGTAGGTAGCTTTTATCCCTTGCTTTCGGTGGCGCTGGTGCGCCCTGCTAGCGAAGAGAGTCGGTAGGTTCTTCCGACAGCTGCTTCATAAAGGTCTCCCTTGCTATGTGTGCAGTGCATGACTATGCAGACGAAGGCTATGTGTGTAGTTTAGAGCATTGCCGTCTCATCTCTACCCGTTGCTCGCGAGCATTATTCCGGCTGGAAAACTCTGTTGTGCCACCGGATGCAGGTAGATAAGGGTAGGTACTTGATTTTTAATGGCAAAAAGCAAAGGAAAGACACAATAATGGCACGGCATGAAGGATAAACAAGCCCCTTTGTCAGTCCTTTAAGCCTCTGCGAAGCGCGAAACTAGCCGAGCTTGGTTGATGGACGATCAGGGAGCTGTTCCGTCCTAGAAGCCAGAATTAAGAAAAGTAAAGTGTGGCATGGCGACATTCGGTGCGTACGCAGTAAGACGGCGGGCGGGTGGAAGCGAAATGCTACGCATATATCCTGCGGGAAGAGTTTAATAGATCCCCAAACGTGCAGGAGATAGTAGATTTCGCCTCATCATACCTACGTAATCTATCGCTCAGCTCGTATTGGCCTTGGCATTTCGATGTCTATACTATGCCGGTAGTAGACGTATTAAACGAACAAATTATCTGTCAAACGTAATAAGGCCGGGAACAAGCGGCCTGATCCTGTAGGCAGCGGTATACCAAGTTCGTATTTTTTTTTTGGGTACCGACTGATAGTGTGTGTCTTGGGTAGTATTCTTATCATCTACCAACCTAACTTAGTATGATAGATGGATGGCGAAGCGCAGGACGAAGGTGCTGGTACTATACTAATTAAGCTGTTTATTGCTGTATTCGGGAGACACGGCTTTTGCCTCCATTTCTACTCGGTTCTACTTTGTATATTAGGCATGTAGATAGTCGGGGACGAAAATGCCTCGATAGGCATAATGCCATGTATATAACCTGTAGATATATCGGGCTTCTCGTATCGATTTGGGGCTTGTTGGTGAATTGATTACCGCCACGAATGCCTGAACAGCGCACCTATTCTACATCAATACCGGCTGGAAACGATGAATTGGATGAAGCGAGTCAGTTGGAGTGTAAGCACATAGCTAAAACGGGCTCTGCTCGGGCTTATCCGGGGGTGGGGGTAGCAAAGGCTTTGCAAGCTTTGGAAGCTTTGGGCTGCAAGCTTTCAAAGGCTTCTCTCACTCTTTATCGTGTATCTCAACACTCCACACCTAAATGGCAAAGATCTGAGTGTTTGCAACTCTTTTGCGGTTTCTTGTACCGGTAGTCTGGGTTACCACCAGCAAAGGTATTGAGCTATTGGGAGTGATTAGAAAGAATAAAAATATAGAAGCCTGTTTGCCGGACACGTGGTAGCGTAGACCAGACAACGACAGGAGTTCGGTCCCTCTCGTATTCTCACCTGCCGCATTGCTACATCCACTAGAGTAGCGTGGATAGTGCTTGTCCCCGCCTACTCTTTTAGGTAAGTTGCCTTTAACACGATCGACCGATCGTTGCTAGCATAATAGGCGCCAAGCCTTCCATACTGCGTACCTACAAATACCTACATGTACTAAAAAAAATACCTTTCGGTTCCTGCTTGCGCGGCTGCAACCAAAATGTTTAAATAACCTTGCCACATTTACTTTTTACCTACACTTACATGTGTACTTATATGTACATCTTCCAACCGGAATCCTGCATGTTAGAGATGTACTGGTAATTGTATGGAATTGTGCCAGAAAACAGCCTTTTCTACTCCTAGACTCCTTTGTATATGCAACACCTGTATGTTGATCGTTAGGGTCGATTTATCGTGTCTCCATCAATAGTAGACATCCAAGTCCTAGGCCGATATCTGTTCGTTATTGATCTGCTCGTGTCCGGCAGAACCGGTATCGTGCTCTTTTCCTGTATGTGGTTCTGACCGCATAACCTGCTCCGCCCCGAGGATTCATCATCACCACCCCGAAAGGGAAATCATCATCCTTTGGTGTGCGCGAATCGTCTACCGGTATTGGTGTCTGCGTATGCGCACAAGTAAAATCAACATGAATCCGGCCTGAAGGGAGCTTTTATAAGGTGCAAATGTCGTGTTCCATCCCTTCACCCTCTACATGATATCTAATACCTCTCTCCCGCTTGCATAATCGGTTGGGACTACTAGTATAGAGCTAGCTCTACTGCGTAGGAGGGCTCACTCAAAAACCTCGTCTACAAGCGCCGAATGTTGCACCATACCTACCTATGGTATGTAATAGACACCGCATTACTTGGATGAATACCAGGCATTGGTTCGGCACACGGCAACGAATACGATAATCTCCATACGCATAACACTATATCTTCCCTTCACATGCGCGGATCAGTACATGTCTTCAGCTGAAGCGGGCGCAAATAAATACTTATAGATCGCATAATCGCGGTAGCACCAAAGCCGCACTCGAGTCTTGCGACGGCTAGCAACTTTTTTTTTGGTTGTGCCTTGACACGTCGCTGGGAGGCAAAGTCGTGCGACACGTCTTCCGATCAACAGGCCCAGTCTTTTTTGCTGTTCTCCCCGCCAGCCAGTCGTGTATGGAAGTCGAAATCTCCCATTGACGCTTCTGAAACAGCGCTTTCATTGTCTCCTGACGTCACCACAACATCGCTGTTTCCATACCCCTTCAAGCCCACTAGACAAAGGTGGCTAGAGAGTTTACGCATACCTTACCTTACCTACCTTACCTACCTACCTTAGGTAGCTGCTTGAGTCAGTCGACCGTCACACTAGTTGATTTACCCGGTATATTCAGTGTGCACAAGTACTGGTACTGCTTCCTGGCAACATACTGACATCGGATTTTGACAAGAGCAAAAGTACCGGCCCGTATCTGTTGATCAATCATCCCATCTCACTGCCACACTCGCCCGGACATACCATACTACCTTAGCGTATAACACCTGCAGTCTTATCGGTTGGTTGTCACATCAGATCCACTTTGAAGATACATCGACTACCGCTAAGGCAACCCTGTCTTCGTGTTTGAGTTGGCCTGACCACGATTACTGTAGTTGGACGTATCGCTTACAACACACTACCAAGGTACGCGCTTGTACGGCAACCTGTACAACATACCTACCGTAGTGTGTACATGTAGTGAGCGAAGTCTAGTGCGGTGCAATTTTTACCTATTCTTGGATGTTCCGGTGGTTTGGCCTGGTGGGAAGTCTTTTGGCTGTGAGGTATGTATGTACTGTACCTAGGGAGTTCCAAGGTTCGCAACATTCTGGAGCTGCTTGAGTTTAAGTACTTAAATGTGGTACGTACCTGACTCTAAATCCACACGCCCTACCGTACCTTAGGTACCTACCTACATGGGGGTATCTAAGTATATACAATACCTATCTTAAGTAGGTATGTCCCAGGCAATTTACGCGTTAGCTAGCTCGCCGTTAAAGCTCCTGCAGGCACTCGAGGTACCAACGCCCGTCAACAACGGACCACTAGCCGAGCAGGTCGCAGCCAACCACGTCAACAATTGAAACTGCTTGTTTCTTGACCTCCATCTCCCCCGGCTTCTTGAGTCCACTCTGACGATTTTGGGATCCGCCACCTCTACCTAAGCTATCTCAGCTCTCCATCTCAACCTCCCACCGGTTTCCATTCTTTATGATCGTGCAACGCAAAAGAGGCACTCTGACAACAACGGCTGCTGCTCCATCGCTGTGCCGCTTCGTTTCATTTCGCGCTGGACGAGTTCCATATAGCACGAGGCGGATACTTAGAACGCCCGTTACCTCATAGGCTATAGCGAATCCCCATAACGCCGGTTCACTCGTTATCTATACTGTGGTGGCGCCAGCATATCGCGCCCCATCGTCTACCGTTGTTGCTAATTTTCTTTTCCTGTCATTGTTTTTTGGCTCCGGCAGTACCTGCAAGGCACACGACGGCGCTGGCACGAGAGCATCCCTTCCTATTCTGTCCCTTCGAGGCAACGGTGTGTAAATTAGGTGACAGGTCGTCCCTGGCATTTCCTACACCACACTCCCTATCTACCTGGTGTAACCCGCTGTCTTTCCCTCAAACGGCAAGCTACCAGCTTCGGCAGGGCAGAGTCTGACCGAGATTAACGGAGCAGCCCACAAGTTTGCGTTCTAAGCAGCCAGAAGGTGGACTATCCGCCGCCGCAGACTCGAGCTATCGAAAATCCGATCATCCTCTGGTCCACTTTCTCATACTACGTACTTCGGTTCCTGGCTGTCCCCGGTCCTTGCCAGGGATCCCAACCGACACTGTATTGCAGTGAACAGAAGCTCCGGCCAGCCTTTTGAACAAAATGGCGTCCTCTGCCAACTATAATCACCATCCGCTGCCTGCTCCGCCGCCCCCGCAGGATCAGTACTACGCGCCTTATCAGTCGCAGCAACAACCACCGGCGGGTCAAGACTACCAGTACCAACCTCATAATTACCCACCACAGCAAACCCAGTATCAACAGAATCCAAATAATCAGCAACAACAGCAGCAGCAACAACAGCAGCAGCAGCAGCAGCAGCAGAAGCAACGGGCGCCTCCCCCTAGAGCTGCTGATCCCAATCCACAGCAACAACAGCCCCGGGTGCGCCCCAGATCAAGAGCATTCAGTTTCCGATCTGATAAGTCTCAAAAGAGTGCTAACGGACCCGCCCACAAGACCAATCTAACTGAGACGTCAGCGGAGAAAGAGGCTCACAGACTACACGGCAAAGCCGACCCCAGAATGGCTTTGAACGAAAGAGAACCTGGTAAGCGAATACTCTTTAGAATACCTTCCCCGGTATTGATTTAATATGTATCGTCTAACATGAGTTGCTAGCTATGGAGGCGCAAACCGCCTCAGACAGACCTGCATTGCGATCTATTCAACACAGAGATCTCCATGGCAACCCAATAAGTAAGTTATCTGCCTGCAAATTCCCGTCCAGCCACAATGCTCACAATAACCTAGCTGATCCTGACCGTTCAAATCCTACGCGGAGCCGTTGGGAACGACCTTTAGACACGATTCGGAGTTTCGAAGCAGCCATTGATGGTGGTTACAATCGTAAATCGATTTACAGACCTGAGACGGAGTCGCTTGCCGGTTGGAATAGGAGGAGTAGCTACTACGGAAGTGAGCAGCAGCGTGGCCCCCCACCGCGTTGGAATCATAACTCTCACACATTTCGTCCAGACAACGGGCGCCCACCTCAAGAGAGCTGGTATGGCGCCAATCGACAAAACCGAACAGATAGCGGCATGTATGATCAGCGACAATCAGGAATGATGGGAGGATCGAGAGACAGCTACTACGAAGGTTTCGACGGTGGTCCATACAGTAATGGGGGTCCGAGCATGGGAACGCGAAATAAGTATCCGCGGAATCATTCAGAGCCCTATCTGAGCGGTCGCGAGCGCAATGTCTATCCGATGCCGAATAACCATCAATCGTACGAGACTGTTGCGTCCGGAACAGGAACCGGTAGCATGGGCGAACCGGTGGGCTATCAAACTGATCCTACTAGCAGCGAGAACAGTTCCATCGATCGCCGGTCACCACCTAAACGCCAGGAACCAATGAATGATTACGGCATAAGTTTCGGTCAATCTCCGTCCTACCAAGCCCCAGGACTTGGTATCGGCCAGACTGGTGCGGAAAACCCGCCTGCTATACCGCGTAAGGATCAAGGATCTCTATTGAGGAAACCTTCGAAGACAGTGATCAGCAAAGTGCAAGAACGCCCGGGCATGGGCGAAAAGCGCAAAAGCTGGTTTATGCGACGGTTTAGCAAGAATTCTTAATACATCGAGACCTAAGACAATTAACAACACACCTTGGATTCGCAATTTGTTCGAAGCAACGAAGATACCCTCATTTTATATCATCTTTCAGCCGCGTGGTTTCAGTTAAAGGTGCTGGCATTATTGTGGCTGCACCCGTAAGTCTCACTTGAAAATGAGTGGGGCCATTAGATCAGAGTCGTTGGGGTCCCTATAACAGTTATGCAAGCGCAGTACCACCGGAGCATACATGTATGGAGTTGTTTGCAGCTGGGTTGGGTCAAATGTGTGGTTTAGGAACCACAAGTGGTTCAAAAATGGCTAGGCATTCGTCTTCATGTGATAAGGAGACGAGAAGTATCTGAAGAGAAGAGATCGATTGACGCCAATGCACATACCCGCCTCAAAATTTACATCCAGGTACCAAAAGGCAAATACACGTAGTCTTTTGGACCTGTGACGCGAGGCATAGGAGAGACAGCACTGAGGCTAGAGCGATGATTAATATCGGCTTAAGCTGCTCGTGGCCCTGCGGCCCATATTGGAATGAAAGCACCGATTCATCTGCAGCGCATATAGACTATCGTGTGAAAGCAATGTCTTAGTCCACTATTAGGCATCTAATATGGGAGTTGTGCTTATGGCAGAAATATACATTTATCGGTATACCTCAACCTTTTTTAACTGTGTAGCTATTACTAACTCTACGCATATTGTGTATGTATAACTGGATGCAAGGAAAGGGCAAGCGTCGCGCACTAGACGTCTTGATAAGGATCAAACCATTATATACCTCAACCTTTTTATTGATGTTGATTGTTTTCTGCAATTCTCCTCCCACGGAACCCGTAAGAGCAAGTAAGAGTCGAGAAAGCGATTGATTTTCCTTAACTGTTGACTTCTCATCGGATGAAAGAAAGGTGTGATGAGAAAAAGAGACGTCCTATTGCAGCATTTTTACTTTACATAGCCGAGCTCAGATTCATGTCTACAGCATTAAGCTAAGGTGGTGGGTGTATGGTACATTTTTACTCTGCTTTTCCTTGCCTCTCTTTCTTCTTCTTCTTCTCGGCCTCGATCTGGTCGCTTTGGTCCTCGTTCATAGCGACGACTACGTATCCCACCAGCACCACATTAGCGAGGATGGCGGCTAGCGCGCCAGCGTATGTCGAGTTGCCTCCATATATAAGTCAGCTAGGACTTTATAGGGATGAGATCGAGAAAAGTTGAGGTAGGTTTTTTTTGGGGGGGGGGGGGGGGGGGGGGGGGGGGGGGTGGGGTTGTGGGGGGGGGGGTGGGGGGGTGGGGGGGGGGGGGGGGGGGGGGGCGGGGGGGCGAAGAAGTGGTTTGTTTGTTTTTGT
>MU400647.1:0-53142 GCA_022578965.1 Xylaria sp. FL1777 | reverse complement strand
CAGTTCGATTCAGCGACCGTGTACCAGGCCTTTCTCTCCGCGCTCTCATACCAGTCAGCAGTGGCCGGCCGCGCCCCCCCCCCCCCCCCGAAGAGGGAGTGTGTTGTACTGCGGTGACCCGCGTAGTTGGGGCGGTCACGCATGCCACTTACCTCTGAAAATCGTGTGTATCGTTAGGAAATATGAGCCGATGGGGATCACGACCATGGCGAAAGTGAAGGCCAAGAGCTTGATGATGACGTCCCTAGTAAGAATGGCCACGATTAGCTCCCGAAAATGTGGGCTTGATTCGAGACTGTTTTCATCGCCCTTTTACTTCATCGAGGTGATGTTCCTCCCGCACTTGTACGACTTAAAGGAGAATATCTAACCAATCTAACAAGTTGACTTGGTTGAGATGAAGAAATCGACGAGACAGAAATATGAGTGCGAAAAGCAGACAAAAGCAGGCAAAAGCAGGCAGGTTGTCAGCTAGTCGGTCATTTAGGTTAACTCACATGGGCACGGCTGGTGCGGTGCTAGACTGGCCGCCAGCTCCCGAGCTGGGCTGGAGGTCGTCGTCATCCTTATCGAGGATGGTCTTCTCGGTGGAGATTATTCGTCGAGATGTCATTTTACTGGCTTGTCGAGGAAACGGACCGTGTACGGTGATATGTATGGTTTTGGTTTAGGTATGTCTGGTAGGCTGGGAGGGTAGGTAGGTAGGATGTTGTGAGGCTCATGCCAATGAGGTGCAGGCTTAATTAAGTGGGGCTGGTCGGGAACTACCACCTGTATATCTACTCTAGAGCAGAGACTAGAGTGCTGGTGTAGCGTTACTCGACTGACAACTCAGTTCTTTGTTATATAACAATGTAACAGGGTTCCAGGTGTCGTTCCGCCGGAAAGACACCGGAGTATAATTGCCTCCTTAGAGAAATGTTGTTCATATCTTTTACTTTATCTCTTCTGCTCTTCTGCTCTCCACCACTCTACACTTTGGCCCGCAAAACACACAAACTACACCAACTACGTCAGCATCATCTACACTTCGTAAATTGATAGAACAAAGCAACAAGAACCAAAGATTATTTTCTCATAGAGCTTGCGGTTATGGCCACCTCCATATCCAGGGTCAATACAGGTTATGTGATTACTACTAGGCACATACTCATAGCATACTGGTAGAATACACAGGTCCACGGTATGTACCACAGCACAGTCTCATACTGCTTACTTAATTAAGTACGTACTATCGTAGAAGGCACGGATCACTTACTTAAGTAAGCCCTGGTATTTTCAATTTAACCCAACCCCCGCAATCAGCTGATAGCGCGCCTGCCGGCGTGGCTCACTTCCGCGTCTTTAGACCGCGTTTTTATCCCCACTTTATTTCAACTCGCATCGGCGTCCAAAACTTTCCGGCCTTTTTTCAAAACACTGACAACATCCAGATATTCGAAGCGCAAAAGGCTGACTCTAACCCGCGTTAGTCTATTTATTCGTGCTTTTCGGAATCAGTCAAGTCGAGATCGAAAAGTTATGTTTTTATGAAGAAAAGCGAATAAGGGAAAACCCGGGATATTCATGTGGTATAGAAAGACACTCTGGTTCAGGGTCTTTCTGCGTTTTCAACCGCTTAGAGTCGATACGGCTACGTCGAATCCACCCCGACTGTTTGCAGCTATATAATCTCGCTACTTTATGATAAGGGCGCCTAAGTTCGAAGAATAATACAAACAAATTGGCCTAGGAATGCTACTGCCATCGCGATCCCCGAGGAACAGCTCTCCCTCTGTTCCAGCGACGCCCAAGATGCAGCGTGGTGGCAAGACTGGGCGGCCGGAGGCCAAAGAGCCGGAATATATTGAGTTGGACGATGAAGATCTCGACGAGCTTATGATGAATATCCCGTGTTCTTCGCCGTTCTTCACACAGCCAACCCAGGTCATAAAGCGAGCCACACAGCCGACTCAAATCGTTGGACGAACAACGCAGCCTACTCAGATACTCGATCGCACAACCCAGCCCACTCAAATCACTGGCAGAACCACCTTACGGCCGCCATCCTCGCCACTAGGTCCAAGCTCGCCGAGTAATGTGATCGAGGTGCCCGCCTCATCGCCCTTTCAACCAAAATCTCAGTCTAAAGTGTCACCTTTTATAGAAAAGAAGAGAGGGGTGGCAAGTCGTATTGGCTCTCTCATGGCTCCAGCCGGAACGTCCTTTAGACCACCGGTGGGGCGACCAATAGACTCGAGTCGCCCTGTTGCTAAGGTGAATACCTACCTCACGATATCGGATGATGAATTAAGTGAGGACTATAAGCATCGCGACAGCTCAGGAGACGATTCACCTATGAGAGGAGACATCAAACCGTCTTCATTCTTAAAGAAGGACCCTGCTCCTCTTGAATCCATCGAAGATAAGCCTGCATGGGCGGCAAATCGCGATATTGAGCTGAGAGATATTCACGATCTGAGGTTACGGCACTTAACTAAAGATGTGTACAAGATTGTGTCGAAGTCGAAGCCTACAATAACAATCAAGGCCTGTCGAGATGCATTGACAAGTGGTGTGGGCTGGCAAGTTTCAAAGGCCGTAAATTTACTAATTGGCAATGTGAACAATCGAACTCCAAACTCTTTATTCAAAGGGTCGGCTCAGACGAAGCAACAAACTCTACTTAAACCATTCAATAGTCCCATTGATTCCACAAGTCCCACCAAATCATCCTTCTCACAAAAGGATTGTTCGCTTACATCTAATTCTACCACCACCTCTTCCACTTCTACCTCGTATACTTCTATAGATTCTTCATTCAAAAAGAACCCTCTCCCTCCACGCAGACGCCTAGTGCAAGGGCGAAAGAATAAATCGCCTACGCCACCTCCTGTATTCTCAGTTTCTTCCTCGGCATCATCAGCACCGACGACACCGGCGCGCTCAGAACATCAATCCCCTATTAAAGAACCGCCACCACCCACAATGGCAACAGTTGCATCTATCTCCCGGATTGGGCTTGACTCTATCACTCAACCCCGTCGACGACTTCAGCGTGGCCGTCGTAATCGTACTCCACCACCCGCGGTTGTCACACTCGACTCCGACTTGGAATCCGACTCGGAATTTCCTGCTCCAAACCAGCTTTTCTCCCGCAAGCGAAAAGCTGAATCGGCAATCGAGCCAGAATCAGTCGATTCTCCGCCAGCGTCAGATCGTAATGAAGAATCCATCGTGAACACTACTGTTCGGCAACCACCCCACTATCAACACGTCCTTGACTATCTCAACTCATGCACCGCTGAGTCACTTGCTCAGATCACCGGCTTCTCTGCAGCAGACTCTAAGCTAGTCGTATCTTGTCGCCCCTTCGCTTCACTTTCTGATGCAGAGCTCGTGTCAAAGAAAGAGGCGAAATCCAAGTCAAAAGCCAAACGCGTCCAGATCGGCTCGCTTTTTGTCGAGAAGCTGACTTCCTGGTTTGCAGCATTTCATGCAGCTTCCGAGGTAATCCGACATTGTGAAAATCGGGGTGAAGAATTGCAGAAAGCTATGGCCGACTGGCCTATGGACAAGAACGGTCGACTACAAGAAGGGACTACATTACCGGTGTCAGAGAAGCCTCATCTCATGGCTGAAGATGTCACACTTAAGTCATACCAACTTCTCGGCTTAAACTGGATGAATCTACTTCACTCCAAAGGCTTCAGCGGTATTCTTGCAGACGACATGGGACTCGGAAAAACCTGCCAAGTGATCTCTATAATTGCTCATTTAGTCGGCACGTATAACGAGAGGTCCAGTAAAACCAGACCGTGGCCTTTTCTGGTGGTAGTCCCTCCCAGCGTATGTGAAAACTGGATGGCCGAGTTTGAACGATTTGCTCCCGAGCTAAGCGTTTGTCCGTATTTGGGGAAAGACCGGCGTAATATGGACCCCGAAGAGGCTCGCAGCAACCATGTAGTCTTAACCAGCTACTCTCAGGTCGAAAGAGCGAAAGAGGATCTTCGATGGTTGCAAGATTTGGAACCCTATGCTGCAATTTTCGACGAAGGTCACAAATTGAAGAACCGTAAGAATCTAGTATACAAACAAATGATGCGAGTCCCAACCGAGTGGCGCTTGATTCTCAGCGGTACTCCTGTTCAGAACAATCTCAAAGAACTCCTTACGCTTCTGCATTTTGTTGAACCAGACTTGTTCGGCGATGGTATCTTTGAACAGCTCGATACCATCTTTGAAGCTAAAGTTCCAAACAAAGAAATCCACAATTTCGCAGCGTTAGCCAAGGAGCGTGTGTCAAACGCGCGCGCAATCATGGCGCCGTTCATCCTACAACGCCGAAAAGAAGAAGTTCTCGATCTAGCCAAGAAAACCGAACACAATATAGTCGTCGATATGCACCCTAAGCAGAAGGCTATATATGAAGAGATTAAAGGACGTTATCTTGTACCTAAAAAACAACGGGCTTCGTCGACTATCAAGGACTCTCATTCTTGGATGCAGCTTCGCAAGGCGTCAATCCACCACCAACTTTTCCGCGTCCACTTTACCGATAAGATCGTAAAAGAGATAGTTGACATTCTATGGGCTAAATGTACCGAAGAAGAGCTATACGTCCAAAGCAAGGCTGACCGCCACAAGGCACTCTTGCTTGAAAATTATATGGACAAGTCAGACTTCCAGCTACATCTAGAGTGCAAGCACTTCCATCAATACATCGGCCACTTCGACATTCCTCACCGTTCCTGGGAAGAGGGCCCTAAAGTTCAAAAGCTTCTTGAACTTGTCCGCGGCTACATTGAAAATGGGGACCGTGTTCTTGTCTTCAGCCGATTCGATCTTGTCATCGATATCCTTCGCGAGACCCTGGCATCTGTCGATATTCCTTACTGTGAGCTGACCGGATCTACCGACATATCTGATCGTTTCCCTGAAATCGAGCGATTCAATAAGAACTCAGACATACCTGTATTCCTCCTTACAACAGGTGCTGGTGGCACTGGGCTAAACCTGACGGCCGCCAACAAGATCATCATATTTGACCAATCCGACAACCCACAGGATGATGTGCAGGCATCGAACCGCGCACACCGTATCGGACAGACGCGAGACGTTGAAATAGTCCGTCTTCTCACTCGCGACTCGGTTGAGGGGCTTATCTTCAACTCTTGCGTCAAGAAACTCATGCTTGCCCGCATCGTTGAGGGCAATATTCCTGTCGACGACGATGCCGAGACTGAGTCAGTCGAGCAGCAGTGTCGACGGCTCATGCTCCTTGAGGGGGAGGGCACTGCGCAAGCCTCGCAGGTTGTCTAACCTATCGATGATAGTACTGATGTATTATAACGTACGCTGTCTATCATCTTCTAATCCCTGTTTTGGTTCCCATGACGGACTGATTTGTGTTATTCCTTGATATCTATTCACTTCGTTTGGCACAACCGTTCACGCCCATACTTAGGAGTGGATGCACCGCATCTTTACACGGCGTTTTTTTGCAGTTAGATATCCCGGATAGAGAGTCAGCTCGGATGCGTACGTCTACATCTAACACACACACACACATACACAGAAACGCACCCGGCCTTCGAATACGCAGACATAGACATATATATGCATAAAAGACGATGACATTCACGCTAGCCTCATCTCCAGAAGGCGACAGTGTGGTATGGTGATAGATACTCTAATTTGCATTGCGTATCTGTTTTTGGGCAGTGATAGACACTTGGTCGACCAACATTTGCATCGGACATGAACAAGAAGCGATTCATACCACGGAAGGCAGGCCTCGTGGTGAGGGATAGACTATCTAGATCTTCCCTTGTGGTTTTGGTGGTGAATGCATAGGGAAATACCCGATATAGGTGGGCAATGTCTTGAGGGTTCTGCATGTAAAATAGACGAGTGATCGTATACCTGATACATCGTCAGGTTGATGATTACCTTGGGAAGGCTTGGTCTTGATGCACCTATTCTGCGGATAGAGTCACATTAGTCAACTTGGTTTTAGACTACTATGGAGATGGTAGAGTGTAATACGACTTCTTTAAGATCAATATGGAGACTCGTCGTGTTGCAATGATTCATTAAAACTTCAAATATGACCTCATGTGCCCATTGTTCGATAGCGTCTACATATCAGCTATATTCTCCCGTTTATCTAGCGAAGGTCCTCCTTTCACGTATTACCCCGTAACTATCTCTCATGCATGCTAATGTCCTGTAAACAGCAGAGCGTAGATTCCCTGATCACCACGAAATCTCATCAAAGCGATTATCTTCCCACTCCTCATTTTGATGCTTAGCATCTTTAGCACAAGTATCGTCGCGAGCATGTCCCTCTTTCTCACGTGTGTTGCCCCATGCCTCGCCCCCCACGTCAAGGATACGCTTATCTGTGGTATTACAGGGAGTCACGGTAGGAGCAGAGGCAGTGCTCTTCGGTACAAGAGAAGCGAACGAACCACTGGCATCGTCTAATCTCCGGCGATTTCCGATCTGAACCGCTTCGAGGACTAACACGAGGTCCTCTGCGTCCTCACGCGTCTTCAATAGTAGCGTCTCGATAGAGCGCTCGATGGCAGCTCGTTGCTCGAGAGCTTTTGCGTAGCGAATTAGGAGGGCCCTGATTTCGGTTGATCCATGGGTGGGTTAGCTTGCTTAGTTTATGGTCTGTCCAACGTGAACGTATAGATACACCCCGTGGTATGAAAAGTTAACGTCGTGATAGGTAGGAGGCAAGTCGACAAGACACTAAGAAAGGCGAATGATCGACAAGATGTGTAGCATCGAGGCTACGCGATGACCATGGTACTACCCCTTATAGCAACATGGATGCGTACAGAGATCGAATAGATGCCCCTGGTTGTATCTGGAGGGAACTCACTGGCTTGCTTACCGTGTCTCAGCCTTGGAAGCATAGTGATTGGCTATCGCCTGCTTCGTCTCAGCAACGTACTTGTTGAAGCTCGAGGCTATGTTCTCGCGGTCTTTGTCTCGCTGTGCTCTGAACCTTTCCTATATGTCCGAAGACAGGCGGCCTGATTAGCGCAAGCCATTGCTTATTTGGACGCACTGGATTCGCTGAGGTCTGCTCGCCAACCCATACTCAGGTGGTTGATGTATTCCTCGCCAGAGATAAGTGAGAGCATACGATATTCTCCAACAACTGAACTTGGATCGGGACCGTCGTGGTGGGACGAGGCACCACGATGACCTCCGGCCCAGAGTCAAGGGCTATATCGTCCTCTCTTTGCTTTCGCTTAGGCGGCATTTCGCTTGTAGTCTGATCCTTTTCTCAACTATGCTAATACTTTCGACAATGTTGCATGTGATGTATTCATTTCCTTTCGGTGCATCGATCACAAGAGGCCTCAAGCTGGCAGTAACAGAGGTTCACATACTAGAATGGATAGTGTGAGAGTAACTTTTACATCGTTGAGACGTGTATGTGTCATATCAATGCGTCATTTCACGTTATTGGAAGGCGTAGCATGTTGACGTCAAGACATGAAAGTAGGCACTGCCTGTAGTATCTGTGTGCCTTCTCTTGGTGTTTGTTTCAATAAGTAACCTCCTATTTCGGTTTCCTGGTATCTTGTACATGTTACCAGGCATCTGACAGTAAATGATGCCAGCTGGCTCTCTTATCGTGCAGACCCACTTCCTCTGAACCACTTATCGCTCAAAAATTTGGGCTGCTTCAGAGGTGACCCGCTAGTAAAGCCGTTCCACTCATGTACCGTTATTGTCGTCTGGTGTTCTACATCTCTATTTCAAGGCGTTTTGTAGCGGGATACTGGCTGATACGATGGGTCTCTCAGGACCGCGGAAGTAGGCTACACCGAATTGAACATCTGGAGACCCCTATACATATACTAATCCGTTCGTTTCAGCCGCCGTAAATTGGACTACGATCCCAACAACACGAGATGGACTCGCGACGAGACGACATTCGGTCAGAAGATCCTTCGCTCGCAGGGATGGGAGCCGGGCAAGTTCTTAGGTGCCCAGGACGCTGCACATGCGCAGCTGCATAGTGTTGCCAGTCTGGCGCCCATAAAGATCAACTTGAAAGACGACACCCTCGGCCTTGGCGCCAAAATCCGTCAGAAACAGAGCGATGAGTGTACTGGCTTGGACGTTTTCAAAGACCTCCTCGGACGGCTTAACGGGAAATCAGAGGAGACGCTTGAGAAACAGAGGCAGGTCCGCTCCGAGATCAAGACCAATCTATTCGTGGAAAGGAGATA
Organism: Xylaria sp. FL1777; assembly: GCA_022578965.1. Lineage (NCBI taxonomy): Eukaryota > Fungi > Ascomycota > Sordariomycetes > Xylariales > Xylariaceae > Xylaria > Xylaria sp. FL1777. The sequence continues at coordinate 44,902 of MU400647.1, read as the reverse complement.
CGGCCCTATGAGGTTCGTCAGCGGAGGGCTATTGACGGGAGATCAGAAAATGAAAGAGTTAGTCGATGAGAAGCCAGCATCTATACCCTTCAAGGAAGAGCCAATATCCGAAGCTTCTGAAGTTGAATCTATGAAGGAGAAGGAGAAAAAGGAAAAGAAATCCAAGAAACGGAAAGCCAGCGAGTCTGAACAAAGCGATACTTCAGACAGCAAACTTGAAAAGAAACAGAAGAAGCGTTCCAAGGTTCATGAAGAGCCAAAAAATGACAATACAGAAGTAGAACAACCGTCGAAGAAGAAGGACAAGAAGAGAAAAAAGTCAGGGCGCTCTAAGAAGGCACAGGAAGAAGAGAAGACTACAGAGCTAGTCGAGTCCGATGTGCAACGAAAGAAGAGCAAGAAGTCTAAGGCTACTTCGCAGCAAGAATCCCTACCCATCAGCTCGGCGGACATCTCTGAGGATAATGCTTCGGAGAAAGCCCGGAAAAAGGAGAAGAAGAGAGACAAAAAGCGCAAACGGGCAGACAATGCAGAAACTAGTGTGGTTTCGGCGACAATACAATCTTCAACTGTGACATCTCGAGATAGTGGCTCTTCAACACCTAGCAACACTGGCGCCTCAAGTCCACACGTGCTCTCAGCTCGCCACCTTGCAAGGTCCCGTAATATTGCTTCCAAGAGAATGGCATTCAGCGACATGCAAGCATTGAACCAGGTATGGAAGATCTTCAATTTATCCTCGATAAGCAAATGCTAACGCCCAGTAGATCTTCATGGTCAAACCAGTTTGATTGGATTTAGTTAGCCTTTTTAGATGTGTTTGCATGGCATCAGCGAGCATATAGATCTAGGGTTTGCTTCATAGACTACTGTTCTCGATACCCAATACATACGATTCAACGAAATCTGATGATTACTGCAATGTCTACCCAAGTGGCGAACATTAAGAGCTATCTGGCTATATCTGACATAGCACCACAGCCTCCCTGCGCGTTGGCGAGGCTTTGCCGGTAGGCCGTTGCGCCTCAAAGGCGTGGAACTCATTGACTGGCTACGCTTAGAATACGATCGACAATCCGATGTTCGAGGATCGAATATTCTGTGATTACCTTGTCTGTGCCGACCCTGCGGAAGATGATCTCCGACTTAAGCGGAACCGATCATTTAGATTATTCCGGTTTGCCACCACTAAGCCAACGATGATAGGTCTCTAATTCGGGACTTGGCCAGATAAGCTTGATGGTTGTGGCCCGGGCGACGGCGTGTCACAGGAGACAGTGCGCAGAACTCGGCCCAGAATCCATTCATGCGCTCCATCGAGGGAAGCATTGTTATCATCTATAGACTTACTCGGCATCAAAGGCTTACGGGATTCATGATCTAGGCCGGCTGCCCCGGGCCATTAAAACGTCTAAGGACAGTTGCCGAAGAGCAGGTTGCTGTGCGAACCGGATAGTCACTCCTGACATGGTGTGATGATGCCGACGTGGCATTACGCATTCATGACTCAAACCTACTTGCGCACTTTCCAGTATCTATGCTCTATGGTGGTAGCAATCAGGCAGCCCCGATGTCTCCCTCTTCATGCTCGATGTCGCGCCAGGGCTCAAGTGCATATTGAGAACCAAGCTCGTGTGTGGCATATCGAGTCCAGGCCAGTGGCGTTGAACCGAGCTCCGGACCTCGCAGCAACAGAAACGCTCTAGAAAGCTCGCTTGACTTGACGTGTCTCCCAACAGCATCAGCCAAGGCGGGCTTACTTACAGGTAGAATTGTACACGTTGTCCAACCAGGACTACCTGGCGATGCCTTGCCCCGCCAACCGCCATCACACGATTTGGTGTTGGGATGCTATGGAAGCATTTTGTTGTGATGTCAATAAAAGGCGACCAACGAGGGGCTCGAATTGGGATCCGATGCGGCCATGATCTACAGCACATGGCCTGTGCGCCACCGTCAACGCTCCAAATCCCGCCAAATCGAAGGGCGAGAGACTACACAAGGAAGACCCTAGTCAGCTGCTCTTCCAATCTGGCTCCCGTTTCATTTGCTGCGACCTGATGCCGTCGTCTGCCCACCATAATGGAACACGACGTCACTGGGCCCTTGCTTGTCCAACCCTCCTCACCTGGCCTCGTTCAGCTATTTGTCGCTCTCGCATGAGGCCGGATCGGCCAAGGTGGATTGCTTCGTCATGTTGCTAAGCCGCTCACCCAACTCACCTGTAGAATGTAGGCTGAGGGGGCGAAATGCCTGCCCAATGGCTTCTTTTTTCTGCCACGGCGTTCTCGCTTGTTGCGGGAGCCAAAACACCAAGAAACCGCGCTAGCAGCCTAATCTGACGAGAGCCGGGATGATAGCCTTTGCGCGCCTTGACTGGTCATGCTGTCGCTGTGGATGAACTGGTGTGTTCGACAATACAGATTGCTGGCAGGTGTTTATTTATTGTCCTGATGCTTCCTGCTTTTGAAGGGAGCAAGCAGTCTTTGCGCTTCCCTTCGATATTTCCGTCACTGCATAGATCAATCAATCAATCAAACCTGGTATATATCCTAATACATACATAATTCAAAGCCGTGCACGAGAGAAGGGTTTCAATCTCATCGCCTTTGTCTCATCGAAGCAGCCGACTATCGCTCGTGATCCCGACGCAGCTTACACGGCTGTCTGCTTCTACATCGAACGGTTGGCTACGTAAGTACGGCAGTGTAAGTGACAGGACCCTGCATTCCGTGGGCCAGACGTTGTGTACGTGGTAAGCCCAATCCGATCGCAGCTAATCTGCCTACCTAGGCCCCCGGCAGGCTGTGACGTAGTCCACAGACAGGCATCTTACAGCACCTGCAGTGTAGCTGTCCAGGACGCCAAGCATTCCCTGCGCCCGATCTAGCATCTGCTAGTCCACCGGTAGTCTATATCAAAACCGGATCTCTCGACTCCCACGAGATGTATTTCTACGTTTCAACAGGTTAGACTAGCTAATTTCTTCTTTTCGTTGAAGATCATCTAAGATCGTCTACTATTCACTTCTATCATCACTTGGCTTATATACACACAATTCCAAACTATCATCAGTACTCTTCGTCTGGTAGAAGAAGAGTGCAAGCGTCCGCTGACGACATGTCTACCATCTACTCAGTGCCTCGGGAAAAGCGGTATGGCAAATACAAGAAAGTCTTATATCTAGAGCCGCCCTCTGATGGCGCCGTCACCGTCAAGCGGCGTGTCACCACCATCATTCCTCCTCCTCAACCGCCGCCGCCGCCGCCACCACCACCAGCGTTCGTGCCGGTGCTGCCTGAGCCTGAACCAGAGCCAGAGCCCTTTCCCAACATCATCAACGTAGCGCCACCCCTACCGCCGCCGCCGCCTCCCCCGGCTCCCATCATGGAGCCCGACTCGCCCATTGACGTCATCGCCGTGGACATCGATCCCTCGGAGGCGGGGTCAACGAAGTCCTCCCGGACTTCAAAGAGCTACAAGTCATCCCGCTCCAGCAAGCGGCATAGCCATAGCCGGGATCGCGAGGTGTTCATAGAGCGCGAGAAGGTCGTCCCTGTTCCCGTCGCTGTGCCCTATCCCATTCAGGCTGAGCCCCAGTACGATACCTACCGGTACGTCGAGGCGCCGCGCCGCTATGAACCGAGGCGCCGGAGTCCGGACCATGAGATTGTCATCGAAGACCATCGCCGTCGACGATATATCCGCGACTGATAAATAGCATCTTGATGCTTACGTTATTCGATCCCCTATACATCCATTCACTCATCCCTTCATTCAATTCTTCATTTGTTCAATTATTCATTTATTTAAATTGATCCGCTATGTTATGATATTACGACAGTTTGACTGGGAACAAGACGATTCATGCTAGATATACGATACACTACGAGCCATGGCGTTGGAAGTGCATAACGGGTCTCACGTCCTAAGCGTTATGATGTAATATGTAATATGGATACGTGAACGGGATCAGGCTGGCACATTTGGCGTTTGGGTGGATTTCTTGTGTGCAGGGTCATCATCATATCACCATACATGTATCTATGAGCGCACGTGTTTGGAAATAATACTAGATGGTAATATATATCGTCTTGTCTTACTCTGAGAACCAAACATATTATCTCATTGCAGACTGAGTCGCATCGTGCTGTTTAGTACACTATACAATGCCATATTAAGAGTCTCTATAGTAGTGCTGCTACAGTTGCCATGTATCATCGGATCGAAACAAATGGCAGCTAGCTAGCTAGTCTTAGTATGCGCGTAGCATTGTCAATGAGGCCGGCCGGGCAGACGTGGAGCCAGTCTATTCGTTACCTCCTCACAGCATTAAGGCTGGATACAAGGTGATTCCCTGTCGCTCCCTCACAAAGTTCACATGCGAGACGGTTCTGCTCGGCTCTTTGCTCCCTATACTACGTAGTATCTCGAAGACCTCTTGTTATACCTAGGTATTCGGGCCTTTCTGCGCTCCACAACGAAAGGCTGCTGTCTAGCTGTCTGGCTGTCAGTCCGTCAGCCTGCGACTCGAGGCGTCGTACACTCTCTCCTTACTCCGGGGATATCCGCCGAAGTACACAGCACAGAGTCGATTGGTATGGGGGAACCCGCGCCATCGATCTTCGACGACAAAACACTTTTCCCCCGCCTAACAGCTAGCTAGCTGGCTAGCTATACTAACTACTGTATGCTACATCATCACCCTGCTACCCCGTCCGTCCGTCCGTCCGTCCGTCACTCCTCGCAGCAAAGGGATCGAAACAAACACCGGCAGACCCTAGCTGCAGCTGTTCTCAAACGCCGCCCCTCTGGGCGCTCCAGGCGGTGTGCGGTATAGTCCGCAGCGTCTCAAACCCCCGCCTCTTGTCCTCCCTCGCTCCCTCGCTCGCTCACTCGATGACGTCGGCCGCATCCTCCCGCACGTCGGATCCTTCCGCACGGAACACGGCCTACTATAGCTCGTTTACGAGGACGACGTCATTGAGGCCGTTGTGCCGAGCATCGCGGGAGCGAAGGCAGTGATGGCGTCGTGTACTTTTTGTACTTGGATTGTGGATCGGTCTAGACGTAGGGCCGTGCCGAGCCCGGAAGGCCATATACTACCCCCTTCTGCGCGTCCCGTAGGTTATTTTTTGTTTCTAGCTTCGACAGCGTTTTGGTCCTGCGTGTTTCTTGCAAGGCGTTTTCGCTGTGGGATGTCTGTCTGCTTGTCTGCCTTCCCTCTCATGGCAACCCTGCTAGGCTCGTGGGGGTCGAGGCAGATACGCATAGGTAGGTAGGTAGGGTGAGTTCGAGGAGCTTGCGCCATGTGGTATTGTGTCTGTGGGAATGAGGTGGATCGTCTAGACTACATACATGTTCGAGGGGAAGCTGCTAGATTAGGTTATTGGAGCAAGCAGATGGAGTTGTGGTGGGTTCTTTCATGATGCTACTGTCATATTGTCGCCCGCTTTTCCTGTCTTCCTTATCTCCTTCGTTTAGTTCTGAGATGTTATGAGATGGCTTCTATAGTGTAAATGAGATGTTTGAGGTCTTAGATTATAGGATAGGCTTGTAGCTATTGTCGCTGGTTCTATCAATACACTTAATGAGACGACTACAGAAGTCGTAGATGGAATTATAGCTAGGCTTCTGGGCTTGACTAATAACTGTGGCGTGCCATATATACCGTTAATTCTCACGGAGGATTAACGGCGTTGTTTTTCCTACCGTCACAATAACCATGTGAGTCTTAGATTAAAGTTATGAGAACAGTGTTCGTTGGTCTGCAAAAGCAGGCGTGTTTTTACTTGGTTGCTATAGTTTGCCATGGATCGATAGTGAGGAAAGGTCCTAGATCTGTAAACTTCGTTTCTTTGAGTTGAGAATTGTGGTGTAGGGGTACCAACCAAGATCAGAGACCTTCACTTATCTCTACATAATATAAGCTCAGTAATGCCCACAGTGACATCTGCATCCGCCCGTTGCTTTCAGAACCCGTGCAGTTTAGCTGTTCGTGTCAGCTAGGAGCGCGAGTATTTTGAGATGTCTACTCTACGCTAAGGTCACTTGGCGTTGCTCATATCTGTCTCAACATTACCGGTCTATAGCCATTGACAAACTGTGACACGTTACAGTCTGCCAAGTAGATTATGTTCACCGTATGCATTGGAAGTGGTGCATATATACTGTATCTATATAAATATATATTGGCTGCGCAGTATCCTTCCCAAAATTCCGTGTCATATTGAAGATTCATTTATTTCTGCGATACCATATACATGTATCTCGTCGTAAGTTTTTCTTCTAGTTCAAGGGTCTGTAATATTCAGATATCTTACTCAAGGTACGTCTATCTAAACATATAATAGTTGATCTGTGGAAACAAAGGAAATAGCTGCTAATTAAGCCTGTAATACCTATATGAAGATAATATATTGCATAGCGACCTTGCCAATCAGGGTCCAAGGAAACATGTTGAGGACATGATGTGCTTGAGATGTCGTCAAAAAGCGCGAATAGGAAGTGGACGAGTTAGCGCCCCCAATCACGTAAATACATGGATTGAGATTAGATATGCACAGTGCTGCCGTCGTCATTATTGAAACACAATCCGCAGTGTAACCAACTCGTATAAGCTCGGGACCTCTGCTCTGCTCTATTCTGCTCTGCTTCTTTCTGCTCTGGTCCTCATGTCGTGAATGGGAGCACCGACGACGGGATGTCATGTCGTGTGCCCTCCTCCCCAAAATAACGCTAGCCTACGGCGTCGTACAGGGCAAGGTTTCGGCATCGTGATCTGTGGACTGGACTGTCTAGCTGAAACCGATGCTGAAACCGTGCGCCATGCTGCCGCAGGACGAAAGACCACGAGACCTGCTTCTCGTGCTTTGTATACGTGCTGCTTTGACCGTCCCCGCGGCTAACGATGGCGTTAATCATTTTTGCTTATTTAGGTATGTGTACCGGTACACGTAATGTGCACGTATGCGATTTGCTAATGAGTTCTATTTGTGTTGTATCTAAACGACTTGCTGACTATACCGGTCCTCATCAGCTTGAGCCAATTTGGCGCTTCTGTATTCTGAGCGAGTTTTGGGTGTTGATAAAGCTATTTGGATGTGGTTACAATTGTCTTCATGCTACCATCTAACTTCCTTCTATAGTAACCTGAGACTACTACGTTATAGTTGCCGGATTGGACTCGTATCGGTTTCTCCCTGTGCCGAAAAGTAGACCCCAATAGTGTATCCCTTTGTTGATGGCTACCGTTTTGCTTTACCGAAACTCGCCGCAGTTCCTGAGAAAGAAATGAATGAATCTCGCTCAGCGCGTCTCAAGCGTACAATGGCACCTACCCAGTGTGAGACACCAATATTCGTCTGACTGCAAGCATCATCTACTAGGGATCAATGCTTATTCCCGTCCCGGACGTAGGCGGTAGGCGAGGAAGAAACAGGAGACTCTCGCGACTCCAGACTGATCGATGCACAGCCCGGAGTAGAAGCTAGTGGTTTTCCCTCTCCGCCCTGTGATCTACGAAAGCCGGCCGGAAGATAACCGAGCCGGATTGCGCAAGGCGCATCGTTGTGGCTATGGCTTATGGGAAAATTCCGACGACGTCTTTCCCCAGACATGCCATGCATTTCCGGCTGTTTGGTATCCTGTGGGGCTGCTACGTTAGGCGGGATGGCGATGATGATGGCGATGACGGAGGTTACGATCAGGTTAGGGGCTAGATCTTGAAAGACAAAGGGACCAAGCAAGGTCGTCTCTTTTGTCGTGAGGTGGATGGTGTGTATCTAATCTCAAGCAAGTCAAAGCAGCCCCTTGTTGCCAGGCTGGCCACCACATCAAGCAGATTCTTTCTTCACCTGATAGCAGTATCTTTCGACAGCAGCAACTGGCCACTCGTCACTCGAGTCTGAGCGACGTTTTCCGAGCTGAATATCAACCAGTCCGGTAATACCAATGGGCATTAAGCGGGCTCCTTATTCGACTGAATCTGTTTGAAAGAGCAGTGCACGGTTACCACGAGGCGATGTTACGCTAGACTTGAGGTAATGCAAGCATGGGCCGGATCTCGATTAAGAAGATGAGAGGAGGAGAGATCTAGAATGTCACTTGAAAACGAGCGTCAAAACAACCTCAGGCCATCTCACTGGTCGAGACCATGGCGCCTCTACAGCACAATGCACTGCACTACTGCGTACATGTAGATAGCTAGCTAGTCACATACGTACGCATATACTACACGTGTATGTAAGCACAGCAACGCACATGTACAGACGGCGGTGATGGTCCTGTATCAGAAATGCCATCACACCGCCAACTCACCCACATTCGCCAGACCGGCGGGTCTGACAGTCGATTGGCCGCGTTGTTTGATTACTGATTCTAAGCGGCTGTCAAGAGCTTCCTAAAGGAGCGCGTGAGTGGAGGAAGGGCCTTGGGAATGATTGCGTGCATATTAATGCCGGGCCCATCTGGGTCTGTCTCGTCTTGCGTTAGAACACACGTGGTCGGTTCGAGCGATTATTCGTTGCAGCGTGCGTTGCAGAAGAAAAAGATGCAGACAGGAAAAGAGGTGCTGTATGCACCCATCGACCCATCACTCTGATAAACACATTCTTCTGGTTGGGGGCTTGTTTTGAGTTCTATACCCGGTCCCTTATCTAGCCCACCTACACATCTACACACTTACACACATACACACTTATGCAAAGCTGTTATTGGTCTCTCCCGCCGTCTCCCGCACTTGGCCGACCTATATGATCGATTCTACCGGAATTAAAGGGCGCATAGCTACCAGATTTCCCAGCACATGGCCGGGTTTGATCTCCAACTTGGTTTTACATGTACACTATCTAGGTTGCGGACAGGCTCAAGTCGACGACAGATCCACCGAGATCCTGATCTGACGAGGTCTCTGCCAAGGCCACCGAGTGTTGCCCAATCCGTGTTCCTGCAGAAGTCTCCTGCAGGCCACATGAGAGGCAATCCACCACGGTAGATACGGTGGGAACGATAGGAAATTGCATGCGGACTCGACTCCCAATGGGTGACAGACACATGCCTCTATATATACTGCTACATGGTGGAATTGAGCAGCAGAACGCCGACTCTCTCTTCGCCATGGCCAATGGTGTCCCGTGAGACATTAGATCTACCGGTAGATATATAGTAGACACTATATTCAGCACTATCAGCACTATATCCAAGAACCTACAAATCAGGAATGTTCCGAAGGAGTTACTTATACGAGGGTATACCAATTACATCCTGCGTACAGTAGTGTAGTACACTGCGTACAAAGCACGAACCAGGGTCGTTTTGAATCCTCCCCTAAATCCGGGGCTCTGTCCGGGGGTGAACCCTGAGCAGTGCCCTGAGCAGACATAGCTCTGGTCTTGAAGTATTCCCTTCATAAACGATTCACGACATTTTTTTCAAGTTTGTGCGCCTAACTCCAAACTCTGCAAAGTTACAGCATTCATATCACCTGACGGATACGTTCGATATGTGTGTTACTTGGCGTCCGTTATACTAAACCTACTGTAGGTGTTTTCATGAGGGATATAATAGGTAGTCTAAGACTAACAGCCGTAGTAGGTATACTTATGTAGTACTGCGTAGTCCTCTATGTACATGCAAGTAAATGTTTATGCGTATCTATCTACATGTAAGTACTACCTGTGTAGGTGGTGTACTACCTACATAGGTAGTTGTCGATGGTCATTCGTGAAGTTGTTAGTGGCGGCATAAGTGGATAAGGGGTTCGCTTTAGCGTGCCGCCCCTAGCGGCTACTGTAGTAAACGGTTCAGGGGTACCTTAGGTACACTACATACCATGTTATGTCACAAGTAACGGGTAAGTATACTAAAATGTATGATAGCTTGAGGTCATACCTCACCTACATAGGTATATCGCAGATACCTATATCATCTACTGTAGATAGTACCTAGTATGTAGCTGATATATATCAATATTTAAAAAACAACTTTCAACGGCGAGAAATTGTCAAGGGCTGTTAGACAGATCATCATTATTGATTTGCATCCTCCAAACTATAGTTCCGCGGTGTATTGCAGACATTCACAGGGGAAATGTACGCTAGATTGCGTGCCTTTTCCTCCTTTCGATCCCTCATTGCCAAGCTAGTAGAGTCCGTCTCGTCCAGATAGGGAGGTAGGTAGGTCGAGTGTAGCAACCTACCTGGAGCGTGACTACTTAAGTACGCAGTAGTATGTATGCGTATGGATTTTACCCCTGATTTAATCTACACTAGGTCACGTACGGTAGTCAATTAGGCTTTGGGACGGCGAAGCAGGATGCAGCTGCTCCTGACTGCAAATCCATCCATCCATCCTCCTGTGACTCGATGCAGCCCATTGCCTCTCTTGCCTCTCCTTTTCCCATTCTTCCTATACTACTTCTACAGTACGTCGCCTAGCTGGTAATCTTTAATACTTCGTTCCTCTGGCCACCGTAAATTGAGTTTCGTGAAGATTTCTATATTAGCCAGAAGTGGCGCAGAGGAGGAGAAACAGACCATCGGACAAAAGATAAAAAACCAACTCTCCAAAAACGCCCCTCTCGGTTTATCTTACCTAACCTTGGGTTGTTCTAATCTTAATAATTATCATCGCTATTATCGCTTCCCGTTGTACCACCTGCCGGCCATCACTATACACTACCCATCTAAGCGAGGTGTTCGCAGCGTTTGCGAAGCTGGTATCCGTACGGCATACATCATCGTAGGCGCTCACCTCCTTTCGTTGTGCTCCCCCGGCCAGGGTGAGGTAGATTTGCGGTCTTGGGCCCTGGCTGCATCGGCCACCAGATTTCGCATTTCGCCCTCTGTGCGACAACTACACGACCCTCTCTGCAGGATACGGATACATGCGACGTAAATCAGGGTCGGCGTCATATGCTTCTTTTGGCCCTCTGGAGCGTCTCGAAACCAGCGAACGCGCGAGAGACCCAGACCAAGCCAAACCCCAAGCGAACCTGACCCAACCCCGTCCAGCCATTAAGCATCCATTAAGCATCAAGCCAACAGCCACTGCAGAAGCCAGGCGGGGAAGTTCCAGGGTCGAGGGTTGTAGCGAAAGCTCTGACCTCTGCTGCGAAACAACCAGCACCAATCGCACCCTGGCTCGTCCTTGCGTGTGCAACCATTCTGCATATACATAGTATACTAGGTATGTAGGTATACAGCATATACAGCATACACTACCTATACTTATAGAATACTATACATCAGTAGGTACTTACTCTCAGTAGTACCGCCAGTATACGTGCCTCGAGCTGTATAGGAGCAGGTACCTCCACGGGCGCCTCTGGAAGGTAGTGTGTCTAGGGTACCTATCTATACTACCTAGGTAGTATACCTTTCTACTGTGTACCTACCGGTAGTATACCTACCGACGCAGTATACCTGCCCTAGTGCAGGTAGAGTAGGCGGGGCCAGTAGTGTACAGACGCATAGTACCTAGTGGTAGGTACTTACATAGTATAGTATAGGTAGGTGTGGGCTATGTCGCACCTAACGCTCCGGCGCAGCGAGACTCCGCCAGGTCCCCAGGTCGAGCAGCAAGCGACCGAGGAGCCCATTCAAGATAGTCCAACCATCGGCAGAGCCGCGCCAGACTATCCTTCAGACGACCTTGGATTGCTCGCATTGTCGTCCTCGCCACCAACTCCGACGACAGCGACGACGACCACAACGATACCGTCGCTTTCTCTTGCCTTCCCAGGTATAGCAAAGTAAGCCTGACATCCACATTTCTTTCTGCTCTCGCCTCTTTGTTGGCTTGTTCTTTTATTCATGGTTCCTGTATCTGCATGTAACTTGGCTGTACTTGGGGTGCGGGACACAGGATGGTCATGCTGCGATTTTGTCGGGGGCACCGAGTAGTTTTGCATTGATCACTTTCGAATCCCACTGGACATGAGCAAGAGCTGCGTTCTCGAGCAACTCCGCACTTGGCTAGAATTCGTTTGAAATCTCGCTCTTGCATGTGCGCCCTTGGCCTGTAAGAAGACGCCGCGTTACGTTTGCAACGACGATAGCCAGCCAGTTGACCGGGGAAAAAGAGAAGAGCCACCAGGAACCAAACCAGCGCTCGTCAGCTGGGTAGGAATTGTAGCCTCGAGACAGTACTAACTAAGATCACCTCCGTCTTTAGATCGCAACGAAGAGCCGCGCCTAGCCCTCTGCAAACGAGTATCGTCAGGTCGTCGCCTAGTAGCCCAAGCAGCCCAAGCTTCCCATCGCCGGCTACTGATAGTCTAGCACGGTCTCCCTTGCTTTCTCCTTCCGTGTCCGGGTCGACCACACTCTCCCCAAGGGAGCCTCTACAACCATCTCGGCCCTATCATTTCGATCTCGCAGGCACAAGTTTCCTCGAGCTCTCTCCGCCGGCGACTCCGGCCACGACTAATCCTTGGTGCGTTCCGAAGAAGAGAAGGGATACTCGTTCAATACGTAGCAGTTACATTCGGTGGGCACGACATCACTGACCTGTTTGTATATAGCCCGAGCTTCCCCCTTCTTTCTCCGAATGACTCTCGAAGTCTACCTTACCCCGTTGCTAGGACGAAGTCAGTAGGCTCTGCCGCTGCAAGCCTACCGAACATGGCTAGTGGATCGTCTCTCTCGAAGGTCGACGCCGCAAGAGGACCCCCTCGAACATCGTCGATCGATTCGGCGGTCTCCGCAATTTCATCGCGAGCACCTTCACAGCAAAGTTCACAAGACGATGTCGCAAATCTGATTAGAGCAGCCGGGACCCCCGAGGCCGTTATCCAGTATCTGCTGAAAGAGAAGCAGTCCCAGTCTCAGCAAAATGCTCAACTATGGCGCCTAGTAGATAAGCAAAGGGCTATGATCCTAGGCCTAAATAAAGACTTAGATCGGGCTTTGAAAGACAAGGATAAATACAGGAAGAAGCTAAAGGAAGTTATTGCTATCCATGACGACCATGCAAAACCTGGTGTTGCTTCGTCTAGGACAGGAAGCCTTGCCCCTACCGACGTGAAGGTCTCGAAACCAGAACAAAACGACCCGCCCCGATCTCCTTCAAACCTCGACTCAGACAGCACAAAGCATTCGCCTGTAGATATGACTCTTGCTCCGTACCCTATTACTCCTCCCGCGGATCGTGTACCAAATCAACCGACGTCAAAAGTTGGGGAGATATTGGATCCCACACATGCTATGCCAAAACCTTCTGAGCATGCCTTAGACCATTTCGACCACGAAGAAGAGGATCGTGTTGCCGATGCAGCGAAGAACGCTACCAATGCTGCACATGAACTCCCCATTCATATTGGGTTGCCCCCATCGAGAAGTCTTCCGAGCAAACCTCCGCACGAACCTCAGCCGAAGCCCCCGACCGTGGCTATCATCGAGGCGACCCCGTTAATAGACCAAGGGATCTCACAGTTCCCACCTCCGTCCGCTCCTCCTCCTCGAAAACCCCCACCTGCCCCTCTACAGTTGAAGAAAGAGCCTAGCATAACGCAGGAATCAGCTCTTGACGAAGAAAACGATTCTGAGTCCGATTACGGCTCATTATTAGAAGTGGATGAATTTCCTATAACCGAATCGAGAGGACGTAGGCGTACTAGAGCGGATGATGATCGTGAGAGAGAAATTATTGCACAGCAGGAGGCTGAGGCCCGCAGCCTCTCTAAGAAGAGCAAAAAAGGCAGCCAGAAAGGCACGCCTATATCCGAAGAAACTGGAGACGACATCCCCGTTAGCCCTCGCAGTAAACCCGCTCAGCCATCACTGATTCGGGACAAAGTCCCAGCATCTTTAGCTAGCGTGCTTAGCGGGAATGAGTCTCAACAGAAACTCCATCCTGCATTGATGAGCCCAGGATTGCCATCAAGCCCTCGACCTACAACATTCTCAGCGCCCCTATCACCCCGTGGCATGGCTTCGGCAGCAGTTCCTCTATCTCCCAGAGCGCCTCGACAACCAATACCTCTTCCGCCAAATACGCCCAAGTTCTATACTGCCTCCGCCGAGCCGTCAAACTTAGCTTCTCCCAAAGTTCCCAATATCACAAAACAGCGACAAGAGCTTGAGCAACCCAAACGTACCGAGATCTTCCGCGGTTTCACTACTGAAGAATATCCTGACCTATTACTGCCTCCCAACGCCTTACCATCTGTCGCCGTTAAAGTTGCCTCCTCTCGGATGAGGCCATCCCGGGCGAGTCTACTTTCTCTCACGCAGCTTGAGGAAGACCCCGTTTTCACACTAGCCATCCTATCTAGATCTGGCGGCGGAGAGCTGTGGAGAGTGGAAAAGGATACTAGCTCTCTCGCAAAGCTTGATCAAAGAATGAAGCAATGTCCCTCCTTCACGGCAAAAACCCCTGATCGATCACTGTTTAGTGGCCATGCTCCCGCTAAGCTTGATACTCGCCGTAGTGTCCTTGATAATTACCTAGATGAACTATTGAACACCCCACTCGACCTGCCGACTGCCGTCGAGTTATGTAAATATCTTTCTACTAATGCTTTGCCACCTAATAGCGACGACTCTTCGCTTCCAAACAAGTCGAATGGGGAGGTAAGTCCTCATAAGACGGGACCTGGTGGCAGACCATTTAAGAACGGATATCTTACGAAAAGAGGAAAAAATTTTGGTGGGTGGAAAGCTCGTTACTTTGTTCTTGATAGTCCCAACTTGAGGTACTATGAGGCTCCCGGAGGAGCACATCTTGGAACCATCAAGCTCCTGAATGCGCAGATTGGGAAACAGGCCCAGCAGAATACCGATGGCTCTCCCGCAGGAGGTTCGAGCGCTGACGAGCCGGACAACCAATATCGACATGCATTCTTGGTTCTAGAACCGAAGAAGAAAGATGCAAGCAGCTACGTAAAGCATGTACTTTGCGCTGAAAGCGACCAGGAACGTGACCAATGGGTTGATACTCTTTTACGCTGGATTGACTGCCGAGATCCAAATGAGGACGAGACATCGCTCAAGTCTAACACGCATAGCCATGGCAACCAGGCTCATAGCACAGGTGTAAATGCTAAAAAGAAAATGTATGGAGCAGGAAAACCTATAGAACACCGTAACGAAAACCAGGACGCGCTCATTGGAATGAGCTATGACACCGCCAAGCAAGGCGATATACCTGATGGCGCACCACCCCGGCGGCGAGGAACAACGAGCCCTGAGCTTCCAGAGAAGGCGGCGCCTTCATTATACACGATATCAGCTCCTAGAGACCCCCATATCATCTCTGACTCGGCTTCATGGGGTAGTAAAACCAATTTACTTCAGCCCGCACCCTCTACCGAAGAAAAGAAACAACGAAAACGTAGTTTCTTCGGCTTCGGGCCTAAAGCTCGTTCATCTTCCGATGATCAAGACCCTCTTTATAATTCTAGCGGTGGAAGTACACCTCAACCACAAACAGAATCTCGCGGTCCAGTGCGACAAGCTTTTGGAGCACCACTAGCTGAGGCTGTGAGGTATTGCGGACCCGTCGATACCAATGTGCCTCTTCCTGCCGTTGTCTATCGCTGTATCCAGTATCTCGATTTGAGAGACGCAATCTTAGAGGAGGGAATTTTCCGTCTGAGCGGTTCCAATCTCGTAATCAAGCAGTTACGAGAACGCTTTAACCAAGAGGGCGACGTCAACATCCTGACAGATGAGACCTACTACGATATACACGCAGTCGCTTCGCTCTTGAAACTCTACTTGCGTGAGCTCCCCACTACCATCCTTACTCGGGACTTGCACATGAAATTCGTGGCAGTCACAGAAATGACAAATCATCAAGAGAAAATTGCGGCACTGTCTGAACTTGTGCAACGCCTGCCGCTTGCTAACGAGACGCTGCTTAAATACCTCATCGCTTTCTTGATCAAGATTATCAACCACTCCGACATGAATAAGATGACAGTGCGTAATGTAGGCATAGTCTTTTCACCTACACTAAACATTCCGGCTCCTGTTTTTGCTCTCCTTCTACAGAATTATCAAGGCATTTTCGGCATAGAGCCTGAGGAGTATGAACTCCCATCACCTGTTTCAGAACCAGATTCTCGATCACTTATAGAATCACAGCCACGGCGTCCCTCAACCGCAGGTACGACTGAGTCACCCCATCGGCAACGACTCGTCGAACAATTGCAGCAACGGTCAACGCCCACGCCACCACCTAATGCGTCAGGACTTGGCATCCGAGCGACGGCCACGCCGCCGCCTAGACAGGCTTACGACTCACAATATTTATCACAACAAGGACCAAACGTGCAGGCAACAGCTCGCCCGGCTTACGATAGTGGTTTTTCTGCTCCGCCTGGCTATGATTCCACTGCAGCAGTCCCAGCATTCAAACAGCCGACATATGATCGGCCTCATTATGGCTATGGGTCCCCCTATGAACAAGACTATAGCTCAAACTCGAGTGGCATGCTTGACGCATCGTTTGGTAATAAGTCAAAGAGACGGGAAAGTGCGATGTTCATGGGGAATGTGGTGAGCCATCAGGGTTCAAATAGTCGGCTAAGAGACGAGACGAGAATGTAGCGTGGAGAACACTCACCACGGCACGGATCACCGCGATGTTTTTGAACGACTTTCACTTCTTTACAGCCATATACCATCATCTCTGATATTTGTTTTCTCTGGAGCGGAGATACCATGTTTCCTAACGATCTTTTTTTTTCTGTCGGACACCCTATCGGGGCCACTGCATCAACCTTCTAGATAAGCGCTTTTATCATTATGCATTATCGGCTTGTTGGTGGTGGTCTGTGATCATTTTTGCATCGCACGGCTGTATCTGCCGGGTCCTTTGTGACCATAATTTGTAACGATATGTGCTGGATTTGGGCTATTTAATGCTGTGTGCTCTAATGTGTGTTTTGATGAGAGGGGTACGTTGATGAAACGGAGGCTAGGTTGTGTTGGGTTCATAATTCGTATTATTGGACGACTGTATAAAAACCATAAAACTCAAATCTAGATCTTGTGATGTAGTCAACCCATTTCTATAAACTCAAGTCTTTGTCTTGAAGCTGAATGAAATCAGTTAGCGTATACAAGTTCAGAGTTCAGTGTGATGAAGCTAAGCTTAGTTATGATCTCGCAACAGAATTGCGTTGTAGTGAGTAAAAAAAAAGAATGTCATAGCTGTTGTGTTAGCCGCAAGACTCTGTGCACTAGAGGGACAGTATAACAAGGGCTGATGTCAGGGCTTGGAACTGAGTAATTAACTCTATTCAGGATATAATAATCTGTTATTTCTGCAAAAGTTCATGCCTTCCATCATGGCTTGCGCTGAGCATGGTGGCTGTCTGTCAGGTGATATAGTCACATATAGACCCCTAGGGTCTATATAGTGGGCTTGGTGTATATATATGGGCTATTCCCACCAACTACCATTGGGAAGCCCTAGGGGCCAATTGACCAACGTACCGGCTACTGACCCCTTTACTACCTGCTATGTGACCGCTAGGGCTATCCATTCACTCCGGGACAATACCCTCTGACACTGTCCTTGAGTCTATATACAATTGGTTGGGGCTTCCTAACCTCCGGGGTCCGTCAATATGTCTCAGATAAGCGAGGGCTGAATAGCTTCACTTCTGGATACGCGAGACAGTCTTAATAAATCTCAGTTCAGCGTAGTACGGTCCAGGTGTCTCACCAAACTATGCGTCTGGAGATAGCACAAGGTATTCAGCGCGTTCAGCGCGTGTAACAGACAGTGGTTCTAGTATTTTCATGAGTGAGGTTACGGCTCCCTCTAACTCATAGGTTAGCCTATCTAGATGAGTACGGTAGAATATATATTGTGATAGGTGTTATTGTTGTGGTGCTGGTGCAAAGTGCTTGGCGAGATCTATACAAGGAGAAGAGAGCAACTGAAAACCAATCAATTACGGTTGAGCTAATGATGCTAGTCCCGAAGGACAGTAGGTGTGTAATTATCAGCAACTATATCACCCCACCACAACCAATGCATGCTAGCGCTAACTTGAACTTATCCTCGTTCATCTGTTCGCTTAACGGCATTGCAGCTATACAACATACCTTGCCTGTTCCGCTTTCCATGTGACGCGGGAGTAACCCTCCCTTTATTAAGTACATAGTTACGAAGGTCCCGGCAAAAAGTTCTAATCATCCTTGGCAACTCCACATAGTGTGTATAGCTTGGGCTCCATACGGCTGGGGCAAGTGCCAGCCAGAGCTTCGATTGAATGGGCAGTTCGTTTGGCAATTTGTAGCAGCTGGCAACAGCTGATAGCGGTCCATAGGAAGAGTTTAGCACTTGGCACGGGCCGCTTACACTTGGAAGATAATCTACACGTTCAAAAAACGCTAAAAGTTTTGCACTGTTTATTAGCTTAGCAATGATTAGAACTTTTTGCCGGGACCTTTGTACAATACGACTTGATTAGCTTTTGTATTGAACTACCTAGGTAGTTTACCGGCTCCTTACCTAGATAGTTCAGTAATGGCGGATAAAAAACTGCATACGGTACCGTAACAACAGACGTAGCTATGACCAACTAATTTTACAGCTCAAAATTTCTAGCTACTTCCTTGAGGCAGACTTTTAAACTGGGTAGATTAAATACTTAATCAAATTTCCAAAGAGCGATCTTATAATTTTATGTTTGCTCTTTGTTTAGGTTATCTGACAAAATTTTATTAACTGCGGGCTGGATTCTAAGTTTATTCTATCGAGTTCATCTGGATACTTTTTACGGATTACTTAGTTAGGGGTCTCTGTAACATGGGTAGATACAGCGGCCCTGGATTTTGGGATCTGGAGCCGCCGTAATTGTCTACTCGTCTAATCCGTGATAACCTTGAACCTAGACGGGCAAGCCCTGCCCAGTGGTCAGATTGTCCAAGAATATCGATTCATTTGGACAGTGTGCATTGCTGCTCCTGTGCTTACCCTCGATGGTCCCTCTGCGTGGGTGACGGTAGACCAAAAACAAAAAGAAAACAACCTAAAGCAATCTGACCACGAGGACG
This sequence comes from Xylaria sp. FL1777, assembly GCA_022578965.1. Lineage (NCBI taxonomy): Eukaryota > Fungi > Ascomycota > Sordariomycetes > Xylariales > Xylariaceae > Xylaria > Xylaria sp. FL1777. The sequence goes on along the minus strand of MU400647.1, from coordinate 25,886 downwards.
AGGGGGTTGTTCAGTTATGTATTGATACATGTCCGTGTGACACCCTCACCTAAACTTTTGTTGCTATAGGCTGTAGATAACCACAAGATACCCCCCCCCCCCCCCCCCTTTTAGCCACGCCCGCGGCTGAGCATGAAATAACCCATTATTTTACGTATCGGGCCTTCTGTATGAGTAGAATTACTACTTGGGCTTCGTCCAGCTGGATTGGCCATTTTATCAAGCACGACAACAGCCTATGCCTCTCTTCGGGATCTAGATCTTAATCTTGGCAGAAAATCGGGAAAATTTGCCAATCAGTGACAGCCTTGAACACGGAGACCTCTCCGTGCAGAATAAGAGCCAGCAGTGTGGTTGAGTAAGACTGAGTAAACGGGATCAACCAAGCTAGACTGAAGCCGCTATTAGGCTCCCATATAAATAAAGCTTGATCTTTGTACTCTAGACTACCATCTCAATCCATGGAGTAATCTACTCTTTGGGACTGGCTGATCACGCCCCTGTTTCTCCCTGTTACCAAATTGCCAAGCTGTTATGTCCAGTTGTTTAGTTGCCAAGACTTTTGCAGACCATCTCGCTATTGGTCAATGGAACCTCGGAGTTGACTCCGATGTCTCTTCTGATTGGTTGTACCCGGACACATATTAAAGCATTGAAGGGTTCCAAGCTTCGCCAAACAACCCGGAGAACAGCTCTTCCTTTTGTCATAATCACAAAGTTATCTCATCTTAGATCTCCTAATATTGACTAATGGTCTGTACGAATATTACGTTTCATTACTCATGCCGGAGTTGGGAGACAATTCCCTCGCGGCTTAACCAGGTAATACCGCCATACGCAACACGGTTGAAATTTTATAAGTTAGTCACCTGGACCCTGCATTTCTGCCTGTAGTATCTGCTATCAAAGATGACATCATCGACAATCTTGGGTTATATTTTCCCCTGTTGTACCTGGTAGGTAACTGCTCATCGGTGTAGGGAGCGGCGTTAGAAAAAGCCGGGCTGCTAGACGAACAGCTTTGCCAGGTTCTATCTACCGCCATAATTTATTTATGAGAGATTTGTAGTGCCCGGCGGCTAAGCTGAACAGAGTTATACCAAACACTCAGAAGTTTACCTCTTACTTGTGTAAGATGATTGGCTAGGTATATCAACGAGGCGGCCCCTGAGGGAGCCCTGAGCTGTGGCTACACGTAAGCGAGCCCAGGGGGCCATCACTTCAATTATCTACATATTTGCCTACAAATAGGCACTTCTCCAGTGGGTCTAGGTGACCTCTCTCCGCTACCCAAGGAACAGGCACATACACACCTGCATCCTGGTACTGTTCTGGAGATCGCAGCCAGAGTTTATTGTCTTCCTGAGAGCTCTGAGTCGCAAAACTAGTCAGAATAGCTTCACCGAGGTAAAGAATAGAATCTCCTCAGCTGGGCTCGTGTTACCCACTATTCCAGGTAAACAAACAATCGTCATCAGGCCAGGGATCACGGCGATATCTCCGATCGAGACGTGCCGCGGAAGTACTTGGGCTGTACTTGACCCTCCTTTGAGGCAGGCGACCAGGGGCATAGTGACCAGTCACAGTAGGAAATAGATAGGAAGCTGCATAGTATGGGCTACAGCAGCTGCACATCTACCTGGATCGATCCAAATCAGATCAATGGAGAGAGCTTGGGCAGAACCTAATCGCTGGAAACAGAACGGGTGGCGGGTTTTGGCCCGGAAAGGCTCCCGCCCTCGTCACACTGGTAGGGTTTTATCTAGTTGGCTTGATCAATACTTTCTCCGCTAGATACTCTTTTCCCCAGATTCTGATGATTCGCCTTTTCCCAACCAGATGGGCTGTCCTATTGGGGCTCTTACGCATAGAAAGAACATTGCCCTCCACAATACTTTCTTACCCATTCATAGGAACTAGTTACCTTCGCTTCGGGATCAAATAGTATGATTCATCACCCCCAGATTGGAGACGAAACTCCCGTGTCGCAGAAGTCCGATTACGAGTGCTCAACGATATACACAAGCAGCTGGACTCAACAACTGGATTAACGTTGGTACGCCTTAGGATTGCCATTGTTACGACAGCGCTTTCTACGGAATAATACAACACATCCACAAGAGTATACACATCCACCTTAGTTTCTGCAGGAGGATACTAGCAGTCGCCCCACTCCCCCTATTTATTCACGATGAACAGAGCCATCTTCATCGGTCAAAGCCTCGACGGCCACGCTCATGGCATACATCATCCATTCTATGGTGTGCCCTCTGAAGGTGAAGCGCCGCCTGCACTAGACTTCCCTTGGTCTCAACCGGCTGGAGATGGGCGATATAATCTCAGGCGAAATTCGCGAGCCCTCGCGAGCGAAACATGGGTCAGGTCAACAGACGCTGAGCATTATATTTCGACAAATGATGATGTACGTCCCCATACCGGCCCACACTGATGTCAGACTGCTTCAGACTGGGCATAGAATTTCAGCTGGAATACCCGTTATCAAGTTCAAGCACTTCTAACTCGTCATCAGGACTTCCACAGCGGGTTTGGACTGGACAGTGACCCCGCAGAACCTACATTATTCGCACAAGAACACATCGTACCGCAATCGGTCGACGAGGCAACGCCGTTGGATACCGCAGATTTCATTTCGCACCAGCAAGATTTTGGACCCGAAGCCTTCCCTGACGGCAACGAAGCTTATGACATGACACCGAGTGAACCAAGTCCAGCTTCGACTTCATCAGCGAGACGTACGACCCCTACGTCAGCAACGACCCCAACGGACTCTGTCGGGACACCCAGCATCAAACAACATCGAGAACGGAACCGCGTCGCCGCCCGCAAATGCCGGCAAAAAGCTAAGCAGAATTTCGCTGGATTACAACGACGCGAGAAAGAGCTCAGCCAGCAGAACAAGGTGCTGCACAGCCACGTCGGGGGCTTGCGCGATGAGATTCTGGATCTGAAGAATGAGATCTTAAGACACTCCCACTGCAACAGCAGCGTAATACAAAACTATATTACGAATGCAGCCCGCCGCCAATCAGGATGACCTATGTTACCGTGGGAGTTTGGTAGAGGCGCATTTCCCTTGGCTATATTCCAAAGACTTAATCATTTTCAATTCCCCTCCCAGCTCAGAATGGGTTGGGAAGCCAGGTTGCAAGACCTAGTTCCACTTACAGAGGGGGGTTGGTTCTACATGTCAGGAAATATGACTACCATATATTGGAAAGCGTCTAGGTTGTAATGCTGACGCTAAAGAGGATGAATGGATTAGCGAGCGGGAGGTTTTATTTTCATTTCTTCTCCTTCCCTCTATTCTTTTTCCTTGTTTGTTTGATGAGACATGACGATACGAATTTCTTGATAGTTATTCTTATCAACGCTGGGCTGGACATCCACAGATTGGCACACGACAGCGCACCAGCAAGGGAACGGAAAGGCGATTCTAATGGTTATATTCTAGCTATAGTCAGTACCGTGAACTTGAATTGATCTATCTGATCAGAAACAACTCCCGCCCCCCCACAAAGCACGCAGTCGCTCTCTCATTTGCTCCCAGTGCGTTGTCTACCCACCGCCCTCAGCTTTTCACCCCATACCCATAAACACCACGGCACCGGGAAGGCTAACCCGATGAAGATGAATGCCAGGACACCGTTACCCCACCCGTAGTCCAATCGCTCATAGAGCTGCGGGGCAAAGATGGGGAAGACGAAGCCGAGCGTCTGCGATAGCACGCGGACCGCCGCGTTGGCCGAGGCGCCGTACTCCTTGAACTCGTCCAGGATGTACGCGGTGAGGGCCTGGGAATACTGTGTGTTTCTCTGGGGTCAGCAAACTCTGCTTTTGGGGTCTCCAAGATCGTTGATCGGGGGATATGGGTAGAGAATGTGGGATTTGCCACGCCAGCTGCGCTCATGAAGGATGTCGCCTCGAAATTACTCACCATAAAACTGCCCATCGTAAATACCGCCGCTCCGATGTCCACTACTATCCAGTGGTAGTGTCGCTGGGCGCTCCATCCGTACCAAAATAAACCAGAGGGCATGAGTAGGATGCCCGGAACCACTAGTGAGATTAATTAATCAGTACAGGTATGTCTTGGTAGAGGCGTCTTGTGTAACGAGATAAGGCAGGAGGCTGGAGCGGGGTTGGTATGTCGATCAAGTTTCTAGAATGGGGGTGGCCATTTTTGCGTATCATGCGTTGCATCGAGCTGAAGTGAAAGCAAAAGGATATCATACTATACGGGACGCGATATTCAGGCTTTCCAGGGGGCAGCTTTCCGCCGACACTAGTAGCAAGCGGTGTAGGTGCGCGACTCCGACCCCAAATGACGCCGTCGCGCTCGCGCAGACGCCGGTACACCCAATCCATCGCTCGGCCACCTCCCTGCGTCGCCAGGCTAATACCAATCGAGATGGCGATGTAGTGTAGGCTGCTCGACAGCTTCGACTGCCCGTACCGGCTGATCCATAGATCTGCAAAGGTAGACAGCGTCAGCGTGTAGATGCCGAAGGCTAGCCCTAGATTCAGGGTCACTACGTGCATCACGGGGCGATAGACGAGGAGCTGGAAGGGTCGGAGCATGTTGACGCGCAGCCGCGCGAAGAAGTCGCTCCAAACATCCCACCGACCCGTCCTCGCCGACGATGGGGTTATTGCTGTAGTTGGCGGACCCTCTCCACGCTCTTGATCAAATCCCAGGGTGGCAGCTTTCTTACGCAATAATGCGGGCGTGTAGGTTTCTCGCAGGATGAAAATGCCGGCTGCCAACACTACTGCGTCGATTATACTGATGATGTAGAACAGCCACGGCCAGTGAATGAGCTGGCTGACCAACCCGCCGATGATGGGCCCTAGCGCAGGACCCAGGTAAGGAAAGAGGCCGGCGATGGCGAGAGACTTGCCGCGATCTTTCTCGTGGAACATGTCTGTCATGACGGGTCCTGCAAGCTATGCCGGGGGTAGTCTCTCGAGTTAGCTTGCATAGCACTTGAAAGGGGGTAGGTTATTTGAACAACACCAAGAAGGCTGCATACCGCATTGCCAACGCTAGCACCAAGAGCAGCCACTGTAGCATTCAAAGTCAGTAATAGTCCGAGCAGGAAGGGTCATTATCTCGAAGAACGGGCGAAGAAAGAATAAAGTGAATAGCTCTTGGGAATTTACTTACGAAATCGTCCGGCAATCATGAGGCCTTTGGAATAACCAACCGGACAGAGTGAGTTCCATAATATGAACCACAGATTCGACGCGATCCAGATATTCCTGCGCCCGTTCATCTCGCTGATAGCCGCGATGGGGAAGGGGCCGAAGGCAAGCCCTAGGAAGTACACCGAGAAGCTGATCTGCGCCGTCGCAGCGTCAAGGCCGACATCCCTTGCGATGTCGCCGAGTGCAGGCGCCGTCACACTCGCTGTCACCAACGTCACGAGCGAGCCGAGCCCCATGATGATGCCGATCGATATTTTCTTCACCGAAGACCAGTTATATGGGTCCCTTGGATCGTCCGGGCCGTCCCATGTTGCCTGTAACATGAGGAAGTGTTAAAACTTGGTCTCTATAAGTGGGATAGGGATAAGTGACGTTGAGACAATGATCATGACTCACGCCGTACTGCTTTCGAAGCCTCTCAAGATGCTGCAGAGCTTCGTCATTATCGTGAGTCGTAGTGACAGCCTCTTCCACATCAACAGCTTTCTCGTCTGCTGTCTCCTTCCCCTCCTTCCCCTCTTTCACTAAACCTGCGCTCCCTTGAACCGCCTTCTCTTCCACGGCAAGCATGCTGACGTCGCGATAGAGGGGCGCCCGGGCGTATATAAAAACTCCTGCAGCTCAATCACATATGACTAGTCAATTCCTCGGGATTTATCATATCTCAAAGATCGGAGCATAGAGTTCGTGGCTCGCCCAAGTCTACAGCGCCCTGGGATTCCGCGAGATTTATATGACGAAGAGTCCGATCCGAAGCCGAAGCCGCCATACATCCTGGCAAGTATTCAACGAATAAATGAAATTGTACGAAAAGATCCACGATCAGCACTAGAGTTGTCTACGCCGCAGGAAACGCGACAGATAGATGCATGGTTTATGTTGCGAGGATCTCCAGTCCATTGTTCGCGGGAAACCAACCCGCTAATGGAAGCTGTCGAACAGCTAGAACAAAAAGAACCAACCAGGTTATTGAGGACAAAGGGGGTACTAGCAAAGCTGTACCCGGAAACCGATCTCGGCAAAATATCCCGGCTCCGCACCAAAAAAACTGGCGGGCGGTGAGAAAGAGCTCGGAACGTCTGTTGAAGAATGATCGCTCGTGATGGTCCAACCACGCCACGCCGATGGATCTGATAAGAATGCTTGGCGCCCAACATGGACCCAACGGCCAGTTTAGCGCCATCTGATAAGCTTTCGGGTCCGGGGATGGGGGGTTTCATCGTGCTCATTTGTCGCTTTGCTGCCTTGCAGGAGTAAGGCAGGGAACCGATGTTGTGGGACCAAGGACTTTTGCATGCGAATACGTGTGTAGGTAGTATTGTGTGGCTCGGATCCCCAGATAGGTGAGTCATTGGTCTGCAGTAGATAACTCTTCAATCGTGGATGCTGAACGCCTTCTTGGGTATGCTAAACATATCATGGGACTTTGTACCCGCGGCCCGATGTGTAAAGATCGTTTGGCTGCCTGTCGCCTTTGTTTAGGCAGTCTCTGCATTAGGTAGTTTTGATACACTAGGAATGAGCTGTCTGTCAGTGGACCAGGGTTTTGAGTATAGCCTCTCTTTTGGCCTAAACTAGCCTAGAGCGCTCGTGTGTGTAAGACACCACGATGTACGGGATTGTGGGGGTAAAGTTCCCGCAAGTGGATTCAATTGCTTACATAACTTCTCACAGAAGGGCTATACTAGGATAAGTCGTGAGCTCAGGATCTAAGGTAGGAAGATCTACGTAGAAATGCTAGTGCCGAGAGTGCATGAACGGCCAATATACTTACGAAGTCGCAGCAGAGGCGGGTTGCGCTGGGCTAGCTAGCAATGTAACTTTCCGACCCTCTAAGTCTACCTACATAGGTATTCAACACGTTGATTGACACTTAAGTTTAGAATAGTCTTGCATCTAGGTTAGATATTTGCGGGTCTCAACCTGGTTGGAATTTAAGACAAAGGCTCTCTCCCGAAATGCATCAGAAGTTCACATGATTAGCCAAGAAGAACAAAGGGGGGACAGGAAAGTGGGAATAGAAAGAGAACAAGGAACAGGTAGGTTCCCAAGCTGCTAAACTAATCCGGGATTGGGAGGGCATTCCGCAGACTTTTCTTGGCGATGGTTTCGATGCTCTACTTATGTAGAGCGAAGTGGCATACAAGACTGTCCCAAAATAACACTTTCCCTGCTATAGCCTACACTAGACCATGTCCCACAGATTATGGATCTCGGCGATATAAGCGATTAAGATTAAATTGAGAAAGGATCCACGATCTGATAGGCCCAGAGTGACGGAGAGGCTAGCCCAAGATGACTTAACTCAGGTTCAGCTTCGCAACGGTGTCGATATAGTTTCAATCTAGTCGTCTTGCAGCCTAGACCCTCAGGGCCGGGAGGTTTTCTCCTGCTTATACAATCACAAGTTTCGACACTACCGTAAGGCTGCCGTTCCGGGGACATTACTCGAATATAGTATATCTAGGCCTCGCCTCGAGATCCGTTCACTTGGCGTCTAGTAAGTTCCTTGCAGTAGATGAAGTAGTGTAGTTATGTGCTTAGGGTTAAAAGGGCGCGATGCCCAAGTTTTCCTTCTCTTGCTAGAACGCGTAGTTTGTAGGTGCCAGACATTCATTCTTTATAATACCATAGTCGTTCATTACTCACCAATGGCGCGTGTTGATTTTGTTTTCTTTGCTATTTCGGCCCTGTTCTGTTTTGCCAGTGCAACTTTTAATATCAAATCGAAAAATAATGTTGCCGTTTATTATGTAAGTTCGCAATAAACTTCATCCAACTCAACATGGTTTTCCGTCCACGTGTGGCAACACAAGTAAGGGAGAGAGAAAGTAGTAACTAATCTGGGCCGGAACTATAGGGTCAAGGACCAAACCAAAAACGTTTGACAACTTATTGCGCCGACCCTTCTATTGATATCATTATCCTTTCCTTCGTTCACCTCTTTCCTGAGCAAGCCAACGGAAACCCAGGTATCAACTTCGGTAATCAGTGCAGTGCTGCGTCATACCATGGCCCGGGGTTCAAGGGCGTGAAAGATCCCTCAAAAGATCAGCTTCTGATATGCCCGAACCTACAGCAAGACTTGTATACATGTCGGCAGACAAGCAACAAGAAGATATTCTTGTCTCTTGGAGGCGCAACAAGCACATACAATGTCAACGGTGCTACTAACGGCACGAGCTTTGCGAACCAACTTTGGGGTATGTTCGGCCCTAGAGTAGATTCTTGGACGTCACTCGGGAAACCCCGGCCCTTCGATTACACCAATACGACCAGCGGCAACCTGATCAGCGTTGACGGTTACGACTTGGATATTGAGCACCCCTCGCTCGATAGCTCGGCTGGCTATATAGCGCTCGTCAAGAGGCTTCGAACCTTGTTCGCGACAGTTGACAACAAGCCGTACTACTTAACCGCATCGCCGCAGTGCGTCGTTCCCGATCCCAACCTGACCGCCACCCTCCAGGCAGTCAAATTCGACATGCTCTTCGTACAGTTCTACAACACAAAGCAATGTTCAGCTCGCGGCTGGATTACCGGAAACCCCAACTACGTGCCAGGCGGCGCCATCAACACATCGGGCTTCACGTTCGAGTCGTGGGTGAAATGGCTTGCCACCACGAAGTACAGCCAGGGCGCACCCATATTCTTAACGTTGCCGGGCTCGAACCCTGCCGCCAGCACGGGTGCGTACATCACTGTTGCCCAGACCCAGTCACTTGCAAGTGCGTACTACTGCCAGTCAAGCTTCGCCGGCATTGGGGTCTGGGATGCCACCTATGCCGAAGGCAGTATAGTGTCGGGCAGGAACTTCTACCAGAATGCGAAGGTGACGCTCAATGCTGCTGCTGTCGATAAGAGGCTTTCATGCGTGAAGAGCAAGCGTGAGCTATCTTAAGGTTTAAAAGTCTAACCTGACGCCAAATATCCGAGTGAGCCCATGGCCTCCCCTAGGCTCTTTGCATCAGATCCCGCTCGCCGTTCAGCCATGCAATACCACAGCTGCGTCTTCAAGTTTGAGATGTCTTTATTATATTCGCGCGCACTATGTGACATATTTACGTCTTGAATACTATTAAACCATCGACACTTTGACCTACATTTCAGCATGCTATTCGAGCTGAATATATTAAACTAGGGCACGCCGTTGTTACTTTACCCTTGACGTGATTTGCACTTGGATGTCGAATATACAATGAGACAGAAAAGGAGTAGTTTTAAAATTGATATAGGCTGCTGCCAGAAAAATCTATGATAGAAATTGTGTGAGGAACTATTAACCGCCTCCCGTCGGAACCGCCTTTCACATACATTGCCTTCCGAAAACTAGAAGACATGGTTGACGACGGCATAAATTTGAGTTGTCTTATAGAGCGCGATCATCTCCTTAACGCGATCCCTAGGATAGAACTATCATATTCTTGTCCTCGTCTTCGTTGCTCGATAAGTTCATCCCACGTTAGCCCCTTTTATGCTGTCATAGCTGCAACCGTAAGTGTGCTAGCTTCCTCGATACCCATGTATTCCGGCCCCCGAAGGAGCTCCGACGCCGGAACAGATACGGCAATCAGTCAAAATGTCGGATAGAGGGATGCCGATAGTGGAGTTGCTGTGTTTACGGCGGCATGATGGCGTCGTGAGCTGACTGGGGCGCATTAGCGTCAGAACTCGGTCACCGTGCTCCGTTGAGATGCAGCCGAGCACCGGCTGACGTTAACTAGGACGCCACTTGCATCGGAGCAAAGGCGTGATAGGGCTGCCAGGAATCTTATATCTATTGTGGAAGTTGCTGTTGGTAATTAGTAAATAGGTCGATTTCTTTCAACGCGACGGCTTGAACAAGAATAAGGACACTTGAAGAGAAAATACGCTTGCTATCATGGTTGTTGAGGAAACCCCTGATTATTGTTACGAGAACCTCAGCTTATTTTAGGTCAGTGGCAATGGGTGTGGTCATAGGCATGACAAAACTTAGCGTTGTCGACTCTACTCAATAGGGTTGTCCATTGTTGCAGGATCGCGGTGAGCTGTATCAAACCTGAACGAAATAAAGCAATTTAATCCAAAAGCAAGAGATTGCGTAAAGATGCATTTCTTATGTCTTTTCAAGTATCCCCAGGGCAATGAAACGTCATAGTCACCGGTTATTGACGTTGTATTGAATGGCTACGTCTGAGAAAGGGGTGAGGAACTACCCTGGAGTAGTGCCACTATGACTAACACACACACACACACCACACAACACCACAAAAATAATTGAAAGATCCCATTAAAAATGGGATAATATTGAATTGTGGAAAACAAATTTAATTAGAAAACAATTATCTACGCAAAAAGCCGCACTTACCAAACTCCGCCCAAAATTCCTTACTCAGTACCTAGGTAGATAAGTCGTAACCAAGTGAGCAAGCTACGAAGTTCGACGCAAATGCAACTTACCTAGACCAAGAAGTTCCTATATATCCAGACTTACCAAACTACGTATTCTACGCATCTCCCTACCTAGGCGGACCAAGTTCCTTCTCCCGCCGTCGAACAATAGCCGCCTCAGCGAACAAGCCCATGTCCTCAAGGAGGTCGCAGACATCATAGCTCACGCCACGGCCGGACCTGAGCCTCTCCTCCTGACGGACGATCCGCTCCGTGACGGTCAAGAAGTCGTCGACGCTGGCGTCGCGGCAGAACCGCAGGATGCCGACGCAGATCCTGCTCCAGGCGACGATCCACTCCGGGTCGAGCGAGCCGGCGGCCTCGCGGAACTCGATGGTGCGCTTCTCGGCATCCCGCAGCGATGACCGCAGCGTGTAGGACGCGTACGTCCCGAAGTTGTAGTTCAGCCGCGGCGCCAGCATCTCCTTGGCGTCCTCCTCGCCCGGGCTCACCAGCAGCATGGCCACGGCGGCGGCCGACTCGACGCCGAGGATCGTCGGCAGCCCCGCGCGCGTGTCCGTCACCACGTGGGAGCGGCACTCGGGCCCCGCGCAGGCCGCGCTGTCGCGGGCGTGGCTTTCCCTAGGGTCTGGCGCCCCTTGGCCGTCCGGGCGCGGTAGCCACGCTATCCGGTGCCAGTGGGCTGCTTTGAGGTAGGCCTTGTTTGACACGTTGAAGAGGTACGAGTGGGAAAGATCGTAGACGTCGTGGGGCTGCAGCTTATCACGGGTGGGGGCGCCGGGAGTTTCGCCGTCCGCAGCCTCGTCCTCAGGAGGGGTGGGAACATCATCTCCACTCCCCTGCGACGCGGATGGGGTGGGATCGTCTCTTCTCCCGGGGCCACCGTTAGGACCGGAAGAATTACTAGAGCTAGAATCACTGTCGTCACTCCCTGGAGGCGGAGCTGGGGGCCCGGGTGGGTCGGGACGTCTAGCGGGATACGCCTTATGCAATGCCTTCGAGGCGGGGGGGTTGAATTCGCCGCCGCTATCAGTAGTGGATTGAGAGAAAGTCGTGGCGCTGTTACTACTGCCTTGAGCAGAGGCAGAGGCGGGGGTAGAGAGAGGGTCAGGGAGGGCGTTCTCTAGCTCTCCCGCCAGCTTCTTATTGTGAAGCGATTTCTGTTTTGCCAATTTCCTGTGCTTCATTAACTCGTCGACAAAATCAAGGGGGAAAGTAGGATCCTCCATCAGTATACTCAAGCGATTTAAGAGCATGTTTTCAAGGTCATCCTCGTCTCCCGAGTCTTCGTCGTCGCTTTGGTCGTCGGGGGGGAGCCCGGCACTGTCGTCGTCAACCTCGCCGCGGTCCTGGAGCTCGACCAGCTCCTCCAGGCGAGTCACGGCCAAGCTGCGATCCCCCTCTTTGTAGAGCTGGGGCCGCGGCTGCTCGAGTTTGGAACCTATATCCGCGTTCCGCAACGAGAATTGGTTGGAGGTGGTGTCCCACTCCCACGAGCTCCGGATAATTTTTGTGTACGGCGCGCAGGCGGCCGTTAGCGCTGCGTATTCGGAGTCCGAGAGTTCTTTCACGCCCGTGTGGCCATACATCAGTTGACAAAACTCGATGATGAGAAGAATATACTGTTCATTGGAAGTTAGACGCTTAGGATGCCTGTGTTTGAACAGCTGGAGACAGCGATCACGGAATCTAGATGTTGCCAAGAGGTTTTGGAAGCGGCGGTCGTACGCGCCGCCTTCATCACCAGCATCACTCGATGACGAAGAAGAAGAAGAGGAGGAGGAGGACTTCGAATTGGATGGGGCACTAGACTTCTTATTTCCATGTGGTCTTGGTGGTCTTTCACTAAGCGTGATGAACGGGCCATTTTGTACCCGCTCATGGGCGTACTGCTCCCATTGTTCTCTCCCCCCAAACTCAGCCTCTTCCCTAGATGTATCGGACCAAGGGAGGACCGGTATCGGGTCCAAAGTATCTTTACCGCGAGACCACTTGCGTACCATGGCGTCGTCGCGGTCGACGAACTCTTGTGCGTCTGCGGGCTGCATTTCGTTCCAGCACGCAAGCCGGCTCCGATAGCGAATGCTTGTACCGTACTCGCCGACGCGGCGCCAGGGGGCATGAAGTCTAGACAACATGGGGTCGGCGGCCCAGAGAAACGCCCCAGCACGCTTTAGCGTCCGAGCATCGAAGTAGCGAGGGCCATTTCCGACGTGTACGTGAAAGCCACAGGAATGGTTCACCCGCACGCGGTATCTTGATTTGAGCAAGTTGACGACGAAGCGGGTCTCGTCGTAGGCGCGTTGGACATCCCAGCAGGCCGGGCTTCGCAGCTCCAAGCCTAGCCATTTGTATTTGCTCGGCTTTCCCTGGTCGAGCGCGCGCTCCTCTCTCCCCTCTGAAACTGTGGAATCAAGGCCGACGTCCCAGCGTTCGAGGCCATCAAGATGGAGAGGGACGTCGTCGTTCGGCTCGGGCGTTTCATTATTTACACGGATACCATGATCACGCAATGTCGTCCGAATATGCTCTAGGATGGTCGTCCGGGGCTTACTATTGATACGGAGGATAGGGGCCAGGGTCGAGCTGATCGGTTCATCTGGATCAACATCAGATGTGTACACATATGCCACTAGTAATTCGAGCTCTATGCCGTAGCTAAGACGCGTACCGACAGGCACGGTAAAGGTGTTGTTCTGCTGATTAGATGCCATGATGACCCGATGCGATGTTATCAGAGTCCTTCAGTCGCTGCTGAGGAGGGAGAACTGGAAGTATACCAGCTTCTGGTCTTCCTCCTAGCAAACGTGTTGATGCTACCTACCTATTTCAAATAGGGCGGAATCTTAATCTATACAAGTCAGCTTCAACTGATTGGCATAGGTCGGATGGGTTGCGAAACGATCTTATTTAAAACCATGGATGCTACTAAAAGGGGCTTGGCAACAAGGCTTTGATCAGGGCTCTCAATAAAACCCAATGAAAGCCCACACCGGACTTACACACAAGGGTAGTCGTGGACGTGGCACTACCTAGCTTTCAGCACAATTCTATTGTTTTTGTTGTTATTCTGACAAGCCATTATTACCATCGTGGCGGTGTCTTCCTCTTTCTTCCTCTTTCTTCCACGATAATACTCCCGCTAGAAATGGTACAGGTGCCCAAAGGGCGAAAGACTGTTTGAAAGGCTGCTCAGGCACCAAAAAAAGGAAGTGCCGAGTCCAAATCCCCCATATTCACCAACCTTGTCTCTTCTCTTCATATGCCAAACCACTGCTCCAATCGTCGCCGCTCTATGAATCAGGTGTTATGGTGCATTTCTCTGAGCGTCCAAACCGAAAGATTCGGTGTGCATTACTACGTTACTGCATGTCCTCAATGACACTTCACTGCAAAGGTCATATCACAAAGTAGAACCTGACGTAGCCTTCCTTTCCTATGTGTGCATCGTGACATGATTTTCAACCCATTAACTCAGCATTGCAACAAGCCCTTACCTAGAGGGCGTAGGCAAGCAGACCAAGTGCTACAGCGGCAGCGCCGTTTCCAATATGCTGGATATGGGCGGTGGGGATAGCGGCAGCGCCTTCCGATGTTGAGCTACTCGGCGCGGCGGTTGTCGTTTGAGCCGCAATAGACGTGCTAGAACTGGTAGTGGTAGTGGTAGTAGTTGCAGCACCCTCGCCCTTGTGGTCGTTGACATCTTCGGTACCGCATTTATCACCGTATGTTGCAGTGCAGTTCTTTTGGCCTGCAGCGTTGCCCGCGTTTTGGGCCGTGCAATCACTCTGGAGTTGTGTACAAACAAACTATTTGGCAATAGAATTAGCAACTCGCGTGAATGACGAGATTCGGCCGTTCTTGAAGCCTGGCGAATTGATTGGTGGACAGATATGCTTACCCAGGGGATTGTATTCTTAAACTTGTTCATATCAGGGTACGTTTCGCCCTCACACTCGCACAGGAAGTCGAGAGTATTCTGGAAGACGAACCAATAACTGCTGTTAGTCGATTGCACTTCAAGCATGTGGAGGAGCAGAAGAGACGGACAGGTTCACAGCTGTTCTGGAGAACTGTCCCACACAAGGTAGTGCAGCTGTTCTCTTGGGCGGTGCACCAATTTGCTAGACGTGTAGAGTCAGCATCGTCATATTATGTTTGTCTAAGGTATGGACTGGAGATGGGAAAGACGACATACACTGTTCGAGCGGCGTCACCTCCGATGGATTAATTGTGAAGGTCGAGTTCGAGTTGGCCTGCGCAGAGACCAGCGAGAGGGTCGAGAGCGCAAGAAGCGCGACTCGATCTGCAAACATTATCGCGGGAATGACTTGCTGGAGACGATTAAGCGAGATGAGTTCAGATGGGAAGATGACGGGGTCGTTCCCGTGGTCGATCGGGTGCTGGAGTTTGGGTCGTGCTGAATGCAGACAATGGAGACAGCGGGCCACCGATGCCGAGTAGCTGGAGGCGCGACGTTGTGCGGAGTGGGATACGATGTATGTATCTAGTATGCTGTTTGGAACGCTGTGGAGGACGAAGGAGAGGGCGAGGTGGCCGAGGTTGGTTGGAAAGGAAAACAACAGCAAAGGCAAAAGAGCAGAACAGCAGCAGGCGAAGGAACGAAGCTAGGTACCTGTTTGGGTTGACGAAACAACCCGGGGGTGGCTGCTATCTACCCGCAGTGACACAGTACACCACATGTACATCCCACACTCCACCTGATACAGTACATGCGCATGGACATAGTATGTATACTACAGTACATACGTACATGGGTTGGTACATACCTACTAAGTATGCGTAAGTATATTCCCTTCACTCCTTCGTAGATAAGGGATTCTATGCGTATTCTATTGAAGATGGCCCTTCAAGTGCCACTGCCACTGCCCTGCTCTATAGTCTGCGTAGGATGTATAGCGTACCTACATACGCATGTAGTAGATGCCATTGTGATTGATTATGCATATTCCTCAATTGGATTTTGGTAGATGAGGAATCCACTGGACGCGTGGGAATCCGACCATGAGACATGCGATGAATGGAAAATTGACGACGAAGCTCACGATAATAACGCAGTGTTGGACACGCGAACAGGGATGCCTCCGGTCGTGACTAGTCCTACTTAGGCAGTTCTGACGAAGCGATGCAGCGGTAGTGCGTCTCGGCTATGGCTTTCCGAGCGGGCTACGTATTGAGTACCTGGATAGTACTGTTCCAAGTTACATCACACACTTCTGGGTGCAGGACCGCGGGGAAGGTTAAGGTACCCTTTCTGTACCTCTCAGTATATCCTCGCGGACTAGTTGGCGACCCAAATAGGCTGGCGGTCAGCAAGTTCCTGAGCACTAGCACTCTTTCGGCTAGTATCTAAGCTACTATTTTTCCTCCATGTTTTTCTCGACAAGCTTGTATACTAGTATAGTATATATGAGCAAGCTAACTGCCAACTAGTACTCGTAGTATCTTTTCTATGTACAAGATGATGAATCACTACTATGGAGAGGAAAAGAGAGAATTAGGGAATCCAATTATGTTGCCCGGACTCGGCAGCATACATGTACAGGCAGGAGACTCAAAAGAGCACCTCGGGCTCTGCTCGGATATAAGCAAGGTACACGTAATCTATCCTGTACACACTACCCAGCAGTGAGAAGAAAGTGTGCGTGCGGAGGATGAATCGCGTGTCTTTCCCGGCATTGTGTCTCGTATTTCGGCGTCAGGTACTTCGTACACACGTTGGCGCTCTCAACCTCCAATCCACGGCCGTACGTGGAATTCGCGACGCTTTCATTACCAACATGAAGGCCAGAGAGTCTATGTTATAATATACAATATAGTACATGTGTACACCACGTGCCAGTTCAATGATTCCGTTTGCGGCAGTTTCGTTTTTTCCCCTTCCATCTCGTTTGTAGTGTAATTGCGCTATTACACTATTAGCCAAGTCTACTTATACGTGCTGATGCCGATTGATCCGGAGTTAGAGCGTAGTGTACGTACCGTAGTGTACTACTTAGTAGGCTATTTCATCTCATCTCGGCCATAATCTATAAGTGGTGTAGGAGTTCGTTATTTCCTCCTGCAGCTGGGCCAAGTCTTCATGTACTCGGTTACCAATCACAATTACTGCCCGAAAACAAAATATCACACTGCGTGCATGTATTAATACCTTTTACACTAGATGATGATATGTACTACTAGGTAGTGTACTTCAGTAGATGTAGACTAACATACATCATAGTATACCAACTACCTACACAACAATAAGAAAGTGTCGGGTGTATTTGCAGCTTCCAGAGTCTGGAACATGTATGAAACGCTACCCCAAGATAATAGATGCTGCATCTGCTGGAGGTATGTACGTAAAGTAGCATGCACGACAGATACCTACCCTAAACCAGAAGCGGACGCCTCGGGGCGGTTGTCCCATACCTGCCTAGGTATAGCTTCTGCTGACTAACTTGAGTCGTCTATTGTTTTCGTAGGCATTATATGTATGCATGGTATAAATACCTAACCTACAGTAGGTACATGTAGTGTACCCGTACTGGCCAATGGCTCTTGGCAGTGGGCATTTTCGTATTCTTGGCGATGGCAACGTCTGCCGGATCTACAGTACGTTCTTATGTTATGTAAGACTGATGTAAATGGGTTGAGTTATTTACAACATCTCATTACTTCAACTGCGCTATCGAATGTCTACTACGTAAACTGTATTGAGACGTTTAACCTGTGCCACAAGTTTGTCTGTCCATTTAGCTATGTAGAGAAAAAAGAGCTGAGACGGAAAGGACCAAGAGCGTTATTGTCTAATACATACATCTCCTTTGGGCCTTTGCCGGCGCGCTGAACAGTGCTACTGTTCCTCGGCGCAACTGAAAGAAGACACTCTTTGCTCACATACAACAACAGCCTTGCTGAACTGAGGAAAAGTCGTCCCCCTCAAAAGATGAACCTCTATATAAGCTGGCTCTTCTCCTCTCATTCCACCATTTCGTACAAGAACCAAACTTCCACAATCGCAAAACAATAGAACATTTGATCCGAAATATCCTAGACTTTCCCAGAACTTATCCAGCCTGCTTCAGCTTGAATACCATGTCCGACGAAAACATCCTACAGGCAATTGGTAGCCTTGGATCTATGATTCAATCGCTCAGGGAAGATGTCTTCGCTGAAAAATCGAAAAGCTCAGATGACTTCCAAAAAGCTCTATCCTCCCTCGTCGGTGATAATATCGATAGCCTCCGAGAACATTTGTATCATTTGATCGAGGCGGTCCAAAACAGCAAAGATGATAATGATTCCACTGAGTTAGAGTTCCAGGTTGCTTTCGTCTCTTCACATGTCGAGAATAGTTTTCGCAGCTTGGCTTCAGAAATAACCAGTTATATTAATCAGAATATCACTCCAGATCACCAAGAAGCTCATACCGAATTCGCGAAACAGGTTGAGGAGATGAGACGCAACAATAGGGAGTATTTACTTGCCCTAAATAACTTGAACAACTTGAGCGTCGCCAATATCAACCCTAAGGCAAACACCCCTAACAACCAAGCTGCTGAGCGTGTTTCACAGTCGACTGATGATGAAACTGAGGACATCAAGTATTGGAAAGAGGCCGTGGAGGAGCTTGAGGAAACTGTCAGGGTCAAGGATGAAGTAATTTCTAAGAAAGAGGCACAACTGACGAAGCAGGATGAAAATGCCCGTCTCTTAATGGACAGATATCGCACTTTAGTTGAAGAGCTTGCCACTGTCAAAGGCAGTATGCGAATCATGTGTAGGATCCGGCCTGCCCAAGACACCCCCGAAGAGGAATTGATCAGCTTCACAAACCCAGATAACCTAGACAGTGGGAACTCCTCCGTCCTTCCTTGGACCAATTTGAGAGTTACTTATCTGAACGACAGTAAGAGAACAGAAAGCCGAGATTTCGAGTTCCAGAGAGCTTTCGGAGGTGACGAGAGCAACCAAACCATCTTCAATGAAGTCAAAGATTTTGCATTATCTTCAGCACTTGGCAATTCTTGCACCGTTATGGCTTACGGAGCAACTGGCACAGGTAAGAGCTATACGTTCTTATCAAGCGATGGGCTTGTACATAGTTTCATCAGGCTTCTCTTTCAACTGGCCGATGAGCAAAGTGGTCAGTACGAGTACGAATTTCATATGAGTGCTATTGAGATTTACATAAACAAAGTGTTTGATCTACTTCAAGCATCCGTCAATGGTCAAAAGATAGAGGTGAGGCTGACTGCTGAATCTACTATAAAGCTCAGCTCCCAACAAGAGGCCTTCGAGGTTATCAATCAAGCGATCGATCGAAGAGAGGCTGCGTCGACGAGACAGAACAAGACTTCTTCGCGCTCCCATTTCGTTATATCCGTCAGAATCGTAAGAAGGTCAGTTGCCGATGGGATCGAAACAACTGGCACAGCCTCCTTCGTGGATTTAGGAGGCAGTGAGGCAGCAGGGAGAAACTTACCATCAGGCGCTGTAAACGCGCAACAAACTTTACAGTATCAGCAAGGGCAAGACATAAACAAGGGGCTCCTCGATCTCGGGAAAAACATCAGAAGTGTCGCTACAGGGGGTAAGTTTTTTGCTAGTCATAACCTGACTAAATGTCTGCAGACGAGTCTCACACAGGGATCGCGGCTCCTTGTCATCGCAACGGTATCTCCACTCATTATTGATCAGGCCAACACTTTGGGCACGTTAAGATGGACTACTGAGGCTATAGGTGCAGTCGGGAGACCTCCGACGCCAAGGACCGCAGAAGGACCGTCGTCTCGTAACAGTAAAATCCAATTAACATCTCCAGGAGTAGCCAAAGGGACCCCCGGAGCGAAACGGAGTTCCTCTGCAGCATCGGTATCTTCGTCTAAAATCGCCACGCCAACCAAGGGAAGACCTCCTAGTGCTGGCCAAGAAAAGAGTAAGCAGTAAGTTCTTGACTCTCAGATAGACATCTAATTTCCCTTGTTCTTTCCTACCACGTCAATTCTTTTTCCCAATCAGATAGCCAAAATTAGAATGAAAATTACTTAGTTGCCATCATGAGATGAGCCAGTGGGGAATAACCATATAATGCTAGTGGGTATCGAACTCTACCTCACCCAGATACCTCATCTGCTCACGGCATATAACTTCGTGATAGCTCAAACCAATGGGATTATTAAGTGATAGATTAAAAGTTTAATAGCTAGAGTGGAATCTCTTTCTGCGTAACGCGTAATTTTTATGCCCTCATCCAAATCCTGCTATGATATAACCCCGGATAACAACAACATATCCCAATCCTGGGTGATGGTAGTATGAAGTCCTCGAAAACCTATCAGGTGAGCGATTCACTACGCCTTTGCCCATACGAGCAATGAAAGCAAAGACAGACGAACGAGATACAGCCTAGGCCAAGAGGAGCATCGCTAGTCAGACAAAGCCTCCTTTTTGCGAATCAAGATGCGCTTAGTCACTAAGCGTCTTATCCCCCTTATACGTTTTCGCCCCTATTTACGCCCTCAGGGGCTCGCTTCTTCGGCTCGCTCATGTCAAACGCGGTCTCCTCCTTCCAAGCCGCTGTCAATTCGCGACGGCCTTTCCGCGTCGCTGCTGCGGGGTCGCGACGATGAGCCTCTGATTCGTATAAATGAAGAGAGAAATTGCTTTTGGACACCCAGGCCTTGTAGTACTCGGGACAAGCGGGGAGTTTGCAATACCAGGCCCAGCGACGAGTGGCCGGCAGAGTTGAATTCTCAGCGTCTGTGTCGTTGTCGGAAAGGTAGTCCGCGAAATCAGAGGACGCGATACACTCGAACACGAAGTTATTTCCGTTGGAGGCGGCCATCTCAACTACCTAACGCGGGCGTATATCTATAATATGTAAAGGGCGATTATAGTATTGTTTCAAGAGAACCGAGGGGTATTACTTCACTATACGTATCTATCTACGACAACCCCGCTTGCCATTAAAGGTGGTGTAGGATGGCAGCACTTCTTTGATCTTTACTATTGGTCAGCTGTATATAAAGTACTTATCGCTGTTCTATTGGCGGGCATAGACACCTGACCGTCCCAGAGCATCACCCGTTTATGGCTCAGCTGCGGGGTTTATTTCCAGCTTCTAGTTAGCAACCCAGAGATGTCACTGAACGGCCTCTTAGTTGCTGCCATGGCGCCGAGTATGGCCCAACGCCAATCCAAGATTTTGTGATCTTTTATGCTGTCTCACCGACCCGGGACGGATTTGTGTGGGAGCTTCTTATTCTCGGAATCGGTGCGCAATAAATTTAACGTCTGCAGAACGTCTTACTCGACTTATTATGATGATGGGAGTTCGCAGCCAGTCGCCTACTCCAACTGTAAGTGCGTTTAGCATATACATTTGGTAGGCTTAGTTAGCCTGATATATAGAATCTCCTTAGGCGAGGAGGTTGTTATAACTTATGGAGTAGAACTGCTATACCGTCGTTTATAGCTACGATACGATAATAGGAGGACGCAGTCAATTCTGGCGCTCGACCGTCTGCGGCTATTATATACGTACGGTAGCAGAGATCGAGAACCCGGAAACTATCTGAGCAATTACCTAGAGCGTTCGTCTTGAATTATTGAAGCGGATCCTTACGCGGCTGCTAATCCCGAGCCGCTCTCTCGCCAAACCCATATAGAAATCCGGATCCGGCTTACGGAGGATCTGCGGCCGTTGGAAATCCTAATCGGGGCGATCATGTCTCCTAGTTTAATGTCCGCCCGGAGAAGAGCGGAGAAATTGTACATGCCAAGGGACTACTCCAGGATCATCCCAGACCTTTGATAGGCACGCTAGTACGCAGTTATATGATTCTTCGCGGGCACTAAAAATGTTTTAGATAAATGGTACCTAGATGGTATGAATTTCCTCGGTATAGATATATTTTACCGTTTCCATCAATCAGAATCAATGTGATCGTAGTGTATTGCGTATACAGTACTACGGTCAACCCAGGCCTTAAACTCGCTATGCCCATTCGCAGAAGAGTCTTCATGTTTTGGCATAGGCCTCGCCCCGCGAACAAGCCAGTCTGATCACAATGTTGTTCTTCGGACTCCTGAGCCTCACAGCACTAGCAGTAGCGCCAGTGCGCGGCGCTTTGACTTACAAGGGCGTGGATTGGTCATCGGTGGTGGTCGAGGAGAAAGCTGGACGCTCGTACACATCAACGAGCGGAACGAAGAAATCTCTCGAGTCGATATTGAAAGAAAGCGGCGTCAATTCCGTCCGGCAACGCGTATGGGTCAATCCATCTGATGGCAACTATAACCTGGCATACAATCTACAGATCGCCCAACGAGCCAAGACGGCGGGATTGAGCATCTACCTCGACTTGCACTACAGCGATACTTGGGCTGACCCAGGTCACCAGGTAAGGCTTCTCGGTGGAATATATTGTAATTTGCCAAGTGGTTTCATTTGGGGTATCAAGTACGAACTTGACGCCTGCGTGCGTGCAGCGTACTCCCAATCTCTTAACGCCGTCTTGAAAAAGCAAGTCTAATCTCCTGAAAGACAATTCCTAGCGGCTGGCCTACCGATATAGACAACCTGTCGTGGAAGTTGTACAACTACACTCTTGACGTGTCGAATCAGTTTGCCGCGGCTGGAATCACCCCATCAATTATTTCCATCGGAAACGAGATCCGTGCAGGGCTGTTGTGGCCTACGGGTAAATATGATCAACTATACAACATTGCGCGACTGTTGCACTCTGCTGCCTACGGCATCAAGGATAGCAACTTTTCTACCAAGCCTAAGATAAGTGAGTGATATCCTGAGATAATTCCTTTATGGACGATAATCAAGAGCATCCCTCCACAATGGTTGTTCTATTCTTTGAGAATCTAGGGACTTTAATCTCTATAGCTTTGACATGAAAGAAAAGAAATAAAGCTGACGATAGATGTCGAAGTGATTCATCTTGACAATGGCTGGGATTGGAGCACTCAGGAATGGTTCTACTCCTCAGTGCTGGAAGAAGGTCCGCTCGCTACGTCGGACTTCGACATGATGGGAGTGTCATTCTATCCTGTAGGTTTTAAAACTGTTTGAAAAACTTCCTTCATCGAGAGGTGCTAACATATTTTCAGTTCTAGTAAGGCTCTAGAGTTCTTTTTTTAAACGGACTCAACCAAGAGCCCCATCTTGGGCACACAATGCTAACGTATCAACAGCGGATCCAGCGCTACTCTGGCCAATCTCAGGACTAGCTTGACCAATATGGCCAGTACCTGGGGCAAAGAGATTGTTGTCGCCGAAACAAATTGGCCTACCTCCTGCCCTTCCCCTTCATATGCCTTCCCGAGCGATCTCACTAGTATACCTTTCTCAGTAGCTGGCCAAACTACCTTTATGCAGAAACTTGCCACCGTTGTTGCAGGAATAAGCAATGGTAAAGGAATATTCTATTGGGAACCTGCTTGGGTCGACAACCAAGCACTCGGGTCGTCCTGCTCATCAAATACAATGTTCGCTGTAAGTCATATTTTCATCAATTTCACGGTTTTTAGCACCCATCCAATTACTTTCTCTCCGGAAAACGTTCTCAAGAATCACTGTATTAAAGCAGTTAGAATCATGTATACCATGCACGTTATCTGCTAACACCTCTTATAGTACCCTGGGACAGAGTTATCCAGTTTGGATGTATTTTCAACGATCTAAGGTTCCATGTAGGTCGTGATTATTTTGTAATATTAAGCGAGAGGCAAATTGGTTTTTGGTATTAGCACAAAACGGAAACGGCAAGCTTTGGAGCTATACCGTAAATTGATGCTGTCGCAGGCAAATCAGCTTTGTACTACAGTGAAGCGCTTTGTATGTCAACCGAGGTCACATAACCACATTAACAAAGGATCATCAGGCATGAGACTCAACAGGGCAAATTGCTGAACCTCTAAGACGACTGTGCCCAAGAACAATGAGTCTTCAAACGAAAGATCTCATACTGACTCATCCCTGCCTCGTATCCAATTTAATGACGACCTGTACTGTACTCAATATTTGCCTCGAATTTCGCTACATCCATAATCCGGGATGAAGCCCAAGGGAGGAAACCATATCAACAAACTATGTCTTTTATTGCCATACCAACGCAGACAGCGGATACTTATCATCAAACAATTAATGAGAAGTTGGAGCAGCCCGTCATAACATTGGTAGCGAAAGCGCCGGAGACATCACCATTTTTTCTAGGGCCGGATACGTGCGGGTTCACAGTCGGCAGTGCAAGTAAGGTTGCTTCCTGAGCTTGGAAGAGTGCACAAACTAACGACGGCGTTTATCAGTCACCTGTGATGTCGGATATGAGTGTGCGAATGTAGACAGCTACCGAGGATGCTGTGTAGCCGGCGCGGCGGATTGTAGCGCGACCATATACACCGACTGCGTCAACAATGAAGAAATGCCGAATGCTGCTATGTGTGGGCCTCAAACACTATGTTGGTACGTAGAATGACAACTACTAGGGATCATGCTAAGTGAGAACCAATTCCTAATGTGCGTCGTATAGCCCAGAGTCGAAAGCATATTGTGCCACGTACGGATTCACGACAGAAGAGCAACCTGGGGCGACCTTTACACATGTTCGGTGCGCTGAATCACCCGGCTTTGGCGAACTGTATCCTTACCCGCCTGAACTAAGCACGACGACCGAAAGTTCAAGCACAGAATCCACATCTAGTACCCTAATCAGTCAACCCGCAGACAGTACCAATTCCTCATCATCGAGTTCAATTTCCTCTGGTGCCATCGCCGGGGCCGTAGTAGGCAGTGTCGTATTCGCGGCTCTAGCAATCCTAGGTACTTTTCTTTTCATTAACCGGCGGCGACGGCAGCGGGGAGGGCGTGTACGTGACGGAAGCGAAGCCATGAACACAACTCCGCCATCAGCAGAGAATGTGCACTCGGACGAGAAAGCTTTAGACGGACCTTTACGTTCACTATCCACGATCCACGAGCAACGATCCTCCTTGCCTTCTTCCGCCTCCTCGGGAAATAACGAGGGTCCAGAGTCAAGCGCACTGCGACTTCAGAGTTTTGGTGAGAATTGGCCGCTCGGCCCGAGGGGTCCCATTAGTCCTAGAAAGCCACTCTCTTCACACCCCGTCGCGGCCCTCGAAAGGAGGCTGAGTCAGAACGAGCTCGCGCCACGACCGCAGTCTACTCGCTACATGAAGGGTGGTGTGCGAACGCCGACACCGCCTCTCCCAGGGACGCGTCTATCGCCGCCGCCACCGTTGAGGAAGCCGGAGCTCGTACAGACGCCAAGAAGAGCTGCTTCGACCGGCTTGGCATTGCAGAGCCCGCGACTGAGCTACATACCGCCACCGACGATTGACACGGCATTCGGGGAGGAAGTCGAGAGGTCGCTGGATGGTATCTGCGAGCCCGGTCGTAATGACGTCGATAAGGGTGAGACTATCTCGGGGGAGTTACCATTCTTGGCAATAGGTGCGCCATGGCCGACGTCTCTGAACACCACAACCGGCATGAACGACAGGAGGCTTACTAGTAATGGCGTTTATCTGCATGCTAATACTGGAATTTCCGACCTTGAAAATGATCATGAATCTATGTCCACGCTCGACGAGGACGATTGCGCGTCAGGAGATCAACGGATTAGATTCCTTCCGGCGTTGAGCATACGGAGTAACGTAACAGAGCGAGGAGATCCTAATGATATAGTCTCACCTGTTAGCCTTGATGACGAGGGAGGCGCACAGGGTCGGATTAGCCCTATGACTGTCAGTCCGCCTGAAAGCCAGCGGGGTAGCTTCGGCTTGTGAAAGAGAGTCGTGTTAGTGGAGGATTAATATAGGTAGGCCTCTGCATTTACTGCTGTGCAACCTGTATAGTAGGTTGGGTAAGGCAATATTCTGTCTGAACCGTCACAAGGCGAGCTGGCATTGCCTCGTGGCTCGGGATAATGTTGGTACATACTGGAATTCTTGAAATGCGAACATGGTGTTACGGAATAAATTATAGAAAGGGGGATTAACAAATATCATAAGCATAAGCGACGTTACGTATGCATTGTATCAACACTCTAGGTATCATACAGCTTTTTGGATAAGCACAGCTCGACGTTTTGGTATTGGGCCTCGTTAGGTAGTTGGTGGCATTGTACTTATAACAAGGGCTGTATGTCAGGGCTTGGAACTGAGTGATTGACTCTCTATTCTGCATATAATAATCTGTTATGGCTGCAAAGGTCCATGCCTCC